>JAOANK020000038.1:3389979-3401620 GCA_026257165.2 Telfairia occidentalis | reverse complement strand
CAAAAATAAAAATTAAAAAATTAAAAAAAAAAAAAAAAAATCCCAATTACGATGAGGCCAAAATGATATGTAACAATTTCATTCAATCAGACGGTCCACTTCAAAATATCGAAGACGTAAGATTGGTCCCCAAACACAGTGCATGCGGATGCAGAACAAGCTAGAATTCATTAATCTTTACTGAAAACGCAATAAATAGATTTATTTGATTTCTTTTTCACCTTCAACCACCTAAAGGTTTTTCCCTTGGTATCGCTCCACGAACAAATCACTGTGCCTTAGAATGATTTGGGGTCGAATAGCAGAGTGATTATGCTTGGAGCATGATACCTGCCATTATGAGCGTGAATTGAAAATTTTAAAAACTAAATTAAACAAAAAAAAGGCCTCGTTTTAAACAGCCAACCAAATTTATAAAAGAAAATGGGAGAAAGAGATTAGGAGCCTGTAACGACCATGATTATCTTCCTACCAACGCAGAATGAACCACCAGGATTCATTTAACAAAAGAAATGAGCTCAGATGAAGAAAACTAATGACGTAGGACAATTGAACTTCAACTGAGCAACGCATTTTTCAGGCATTCAAAGCGAGAAGGAAGGAAAAAGTAATATGATAGAAATGATAGAAAGAAAGGGAAGGAGGAAGTTCGGATGCCATGGACTACCCTCACCTCTTATGAAATGGTAGCCAGGTTGAGTGCACCATCAACGACTTGAGTGCAGTGGCTTTTACATCGGCGACCAGACGACTCGACGAAAGGGCTCACGGTTCACTGATCCACCGTCTCGTCTGTGTCATGCCTTCCTTCCTTCCAAGTTCCATTCAATTCCATTATTCTATTCTTTTTCAATTGCCGGTAAACCAGGAGCGATGCACGTCGTGGCATCGCGCAAGTCTCCTGGATTCTACGTGTCACTGTAACAAGGGAAAGAAACGGTGCGTTCTTTCTTTTCCTGGCCTGGGTCTGGGCCTCTACATTGGGCTATCACATCTTTCTGGCCCGTTAGAAAATGTGAAATATTTTGTCCAACATACGTCCATTTTTACCCTAAACTTTTTCAATTACACCTCAATTAATAAGTGTTTAATATTTACCTAAATTTTTAAAAGATTTTGGACAAGATATATTCATTTTATTAAATATAGTTTTTTTACTTATTCTTTTTTTTTGTTGTTAAAATTAGTGGGTAAATTGATATACAAAGTAAAATTTATAACACTTATCTAAGTTTAGAATCCAATTTAATTAAATTGAAAGTTTATGGTAAAAGTATATTTTTTTTTCATCTTTAATTTTTTTTAATATTATATTAAAAAGGGAGAAATAAAAAAATATATTATTATTATTTTAAAACTTCGACCAAAATTATTTTAATGAAATTTTTCAAAAGAAAAATTATTTTGACGAATATATAACTATCTTTTTTTTTTAGTACAGAGTATATATCAGATCTCTATGTATATTAAATAACGGAGGATTATATTTATAATGTAAATTAACAATTTATTTAATTTGTTATCAGAATAATAAATATGAAAATATTGCAATCTGTTGAACTAAAGAAAAGAAAAAAGAACTAAACTCAAAAGAAAATTACAATTTTAACAAGGTTTGAGGTCATTTACCCAAATTACGTTTCCATTCATTTGAGTTCGATATTTGGGGCACACGTTAGCCTGTTGCAATTGATAGGTGCTTCGGATACAAAATTGCAGAGGAAAGTAGGGTTTTACGATCCAGGCGAAGGAGACGAGTCCAAGCATTTCTGTGTAGCGACTGATATCATCAGTTACATCTAATGGCGCCCCCTCCTGGCCCTTACTCCGGCACCAGCACTCTCGCTCTGGTATTTGCCTTTTCTTTTACCTATTATCATCGCCAGAACTACTTTCTTTTATTTTTCTCAATTTTTATTTTACCTCGATCCCTGTGATGTCCCGTATCCACCCTTTTTTCTCAAAGGGTTCCGAGTAGTATTTAAATGCGGGATTTATCCGTTCGGAATTCTCAACAGAATGGTAATCGGTGTGAATGGATATCTACGATTGAAATTTTTTATTTTCTTTGTTTCTTCATTATTTTATTTTTCAATTTCTTTCTTGGGTATCAAATGAATCCGTTCATTCTAGATTCTAAACTTTTCTCTCCTTTTACGTCCTAATTTCTTGGGTATTGATTTCCACAGGTTGCCCGTGCATCAGCATTCACCTTTGGTATGGTTTACGGAAGTATTAAGCTCAAGGTTCTGAAGGTAAATTGGAATCAATTTCTGTTTCAGCCTTTGCTGTCATAGTCGATTCATAGAAATGGTTATTTTTATTGGGCATGGTTTGATCATATGATGCATCTGTTTAAATCAACTACATTGTTGTTACAAGTTGTAAATAATAGTGACCAAGTTTGCCACTCGTCCATCGACATGAAATCAACATTAACATGAGATTTCATGTGATCTGCTTCATTAAAGTTTATAATTTGTTTTCTTTTGGTGATGATAGTTCTTCATTGCTCTATTTTCATCGCCATTTCTAATTTAAGAAAGTTTAATCTTGCGTCTGTTTACTGGCTCAAACACGACCCTAAGATAAAATAATCTGGTTATGTTGTTATTCAGAAGCATTCAGCTGTGGTCTTTTTTACTGGATAAGAAAGTTTCTTCTTCTGGTTATGTGAACTTTCGATGCTTTCTTTTTTTTAGATAAATGAATTACAGCACGTGGGCACAAGAGACATGGAGCTTCTTATGTACCTTAGTTAATTGTGTAGAATATGAATTTGATTGTCTGAGAACGTATATCTTGGTTGTTTTTTTTGTTGATTTGCCAGGCAAAGGCCAAGTCACATGCGAAAGCAGAGGCCAAGGCACATCAATGATGAACACATTTACTGATGTAGCTTGTAGCGATGGAAGAGATGGAAAACGCCGCATAGGGAGAGACTCTGATCATTGTTTGAAGAAATGTGATTTTTGGCTTCATAATTTATTAGATTCTGTTGTTTTACCGCTGAAACAAAAAAAATTTACTTTGTTCAAATGAGGTTGGTATTGCAAATGCTGTATGGTGTATGCTTAGTTTTCCAGTTCCGATGGCAATTCTGCCTATGTCAAGGATGTTCTTGAAATAAAGGTGATACACCATCTTGATAAATAATATTCGTTTAAGATTTATGTCTATCACAATGGCACTAGTTTCACTTTCAAGTTTCAACTTATGATTGGCCTGGATCTCTCTTTACCGCGGTTTAGTTGATAGGATGGTATTATAATACAGGGAAACATAAGAACCTTCACTGATGATATGATACTCGTAGGTTCTCAAAAATAGATATTTGGCTTTGAAGAAACTCGTACGGCAGCTACAGTGGAGGAAACTCAGTTGAAACATGAAAGGAGGTAAGTCCTTAAGACTTTTCTTTTAATCGCTTGTCTTTTCTAATCTCATTCTATAGAAAGGAGGGACTGTTTTCGGTTTACTGTAAACCATCTACCCATATTAGCGTAATTCTGATGGTCGGCTTAAATCAAATCCTAATGTAACATTAACTAGAGTTAAGCAAAATATGCATTATGTTACTCCCTTTAGAGTCTTTTTTAAGCATTATAATTCAAAGAGGATAGAGATTTGATTTCTAATATTTTAATTGGTTAAGGATTCTTAATCCAAAGACATTTGAACATTGTTATATTGGATTGGATAATCAAAGGTCATTTAATTAATTTCATACATATTTCAAATATTAAATTGTGAACTGATGCTTAAAACAACATTTGGAAATAAAAGAAAACGAAAACATAAGACAGTGTATGAGCAAAAGCTCTAGTTATATAGTCTTACTATAAAATCTCTAGAAAATGAAAATATGCAAAAGAAAGACGGGGAACAAAGATATGGCTCCATCGCGAACCTCTCATACCCTGATGAATAGTTCGTGGGTATCATCTAAACTTGAGGGCCAGGGTTTGCAGTGGGTGCAGCATAGCTAACTTGCTAAAGATTTAAGTCTTGGCATTCTGCAAATGCCATAAACTTTTCTCTTTTTCCTACGTAGTTCAGAAAGAGTACAATTTTGCAGGAACTGAATCTACTTCAACTAGAGCTCTTGGCAAATGTCCCTTACTGATTAAAATAGGCAACTAACAATCACACTCACCTCAAGGTGAAAGCTTAATGCTAACAGTTGGCCTTGCTTTTGCTTGAGTCAGATTCTCGACTAACAAAGCAGAAGAATCGGCCTCCGATTACTGGTTTAAATATGGAAACAGAGTTTTAAGCTCGGCCACCTTCTGATATGGAGCAATTGATGCCTTGCATCATAGCACTGTTGAGAAGCTTCATTCCCTCTTCGCTCATTTGCTGAACTTCTGAAGGTGACAAGATTCTGATACACCGTACGCAGCTAACAAATTCCCTGCAGAAAATCCCATCAAGTTCAACCCAGCAAAAATTACAAAATAAAACTGCAATGAAATATTGAATTCAGCAACTGAGCCGTTTCTTAACGATTCATGCTAAAGGTATGGGAACAAGAATGCTAAGAACTTGCGTCTCATCCAAGAGAACAGGTATTATCAAAAGGTAACATCAGGCTTAAGGAGAGGGAGAGGGAGAGGGAGAGAGAGAGACATACTCCCAGGGATCATCACCAATAAGCAGGACGTCGTTCTCATAATCCACATAAACCAGTTTCCATCCTGAGCCTCTTGGGTCATTAAGCAACCCTTCAAGTCCAAACATACATTCGATCGCGGAGCATAGTTCGTCGTAGTTCTTGAAACTAGTGACATCTATAGATCTCCCAACTGATCCCGCCTTCTGGACCTGTTACTAAAAGCACGTCATTAGGTCACTATCCATATTCTATATCATGTTACAACTTTATGAAAGTACGGGATTTAATAATCCATAGTAATCAAAGCTTGAGCATGGTTAAGTTAATTCAATACCCTCAGACTCAGAAAAGCAAACCAATTAAAATAACTAGTAGAAAAATCATAGAATGTTACCTTCGTGTAAGTTCTCATGGGTGGTACCACTTGCTTCCACGAGCCATTCTGCAGAAGACTGCCCTCATCAAAATCCACATTGCATGAGGATGTACCACCTGAATTATCATGGAACTCTTGCCTGGAGAAAGCCTGAGAGTCTCCCAAACTAGCAGATGTAATCTGAGACTGAACATCTTGGCTCGAACTGAAGTTCCCAGCCAAGCAATCTGAAGGGTGTGGGAAGTCGGCATCTTTTAGTGTGCAATAATCATCAAGAATGGTGCTTGAAACAGCAGGATCAACCAGAGCACTTCCACCGTTACTGATTTCAAGGTTAGAACAACTGTATATCCCACTTTGGTTGTTGCTCTCATCTGAAACATCTCTCATAACATTCGCATTAGCCATACAGTTGAGGTTAGATGCGTCTGGATGAGAGAATGAAACGAGATGATTGGTCTGAGATGAGAACCTTATATTATTAAGAGGATCCCACATTTCTTGGCCTGTAGAGGGTAAGGGAAAATTAAGAGCATCAGGAAACACTGTTGAGGAGTCTTGCAATCCCAACATAGAGAAATTTCCTGGTGATCTTAGTACTCCAGGAAGGGGTAGACAGGATGGGTTAATTAAGCATCCATCGCCATCCAGAGATGAAATCAAACCATTTGAATTCGTAAATTCAGGCTGAGGCATGTCAATTGGTTGTGGGTGTTGAATTAGTGACTCCAGCTGAGACTGCATGGGCCATGATACGGGTTGCAACTGCATAGGGATCTGATTTTGGTTCACAAATGAAAGCTGGTTTACAAGGGTCTGCATATTCACATCGTTTCCAGTGAGTTTTTCCTCCCCACAATCTCCGACCGAGGGCAATGGATTAGACCGATTGGTTGAAAGATCACGTTCATATTTTCCCTTGTCTACATCAGCTCCCGTTGGAGCTTCACTTTCAATGCCCGCTGAATTGTGTACTTTTCCGGGTACATTTGCTTTTGGTGATGAATTTGAGTTCATGGGATCAGATGGTGTAGGTGCTGGATGATGATGATCTTGATTCTGCTGAGAGGCAGTTTCAGACGATATAAGCTGCTGCATTTTGGAATTGATTACTGGCTGCATGCCCTTCATGTCGTGTAACTTAACTAAATTGTTAACCGAATCCTGCTGTAAGGTGGCTCCTTGAAGGTTCATCAATTGAGGCCTGAGTAGCATTTTCATAAGTGGTTCGGAGCATAAAGTTGGCGCGGCGTATGGAAGATCCCCACGTACATTTTCAGGAACACGAAGCATTGGTCTCTTTACCAGACTTCCCCAATCAGTCTCTCCTGCTAACATGAAAAATTCCCATTTCAAAAAATGGCCTTTTGCAAACTAGCAAGATTAGGAGTAGCAGAAAGGATAAAATCTTACCCAAAAATCCCCCGTGTAATGGACGTTTCAGACCCGAAGTCAGAGAAGGAAAAATGAAAAGACTTTCTGGAGTTTCTATTTCCCATGAACTAACCCTGTTCTGCTTATCGCAGCACCCTGGCTCATCCCACTCAACCTGCGAGGAAATTTTCAAATAGTGCAGCGGAGAAACACATCAGAGGACACGAAAAAAAAAACAAAAACAGTTGAGCTCAAAACGGCGTAAAAATTCACCTGAAGATTTCGCCACTTGGAACCTGGCCACCTTAGTGGATCTAAATCGCTAATTCCAATAATTGTACCCATGTATCTGCGCCAAGAATTCAAAATGATAACTGAAATGCGTTAGAATGCCATTATATATCAGATCAATAAACATCCCAGATCATAAATTTTGACAAATTTCATGTACTTGTAATGAAACTCACCGGCGTTTACCGGACTCTTCTGTTTCGAACATCATCCCGAACCTCATGCCTGCAGAAAGCTGGGTTCCGTATACACATTTGCGATACTTGGCTAAAGGAATAACAAACTCTGAAGGACACGCCCTGTGGAAAAAAAAACGTAGAAAGTATGACAAAGATGACCAAAAAGTTGGGAAAAATTAAGCTTGAACCACTTGATAGTCAATAGAAACCTCGGGTTGTAGAAGATTGTAAATGGACTCCGATTAGCAGCCGCATGAGCTGCAGCAGCAAGAACCCCAATATGCATACTATCAGCAGATAGAACCGATGATGGCAAAGTTGTTTGTTGCCGGTTAGCACGCCTCACTCCGATGAGCAACTGGGACTTTTCATCTCTACAAAATCGTCACATTAGTCGTAAATTATTCAACTTCATAGCAATGACAAAAGGGTATCAAAAAGTCGTCATCTTACCTTATAAAAAGGACAGCATCGCCTGCTCTAAGCCTTTTGGCTCCAACAAATAGACTCCACCCAGTTGTGAGAAGGTGTCGCTTCGGCTGCCCTATAAGAAACAGAGCAAAACCACCATCAGGAAAACGACATAATCTTCGTTCACATCATAAATGGTAGATTGTAGTTTGCAGAAACCAGAAAAGATAATAATCAAAGCACACTCACCGCGATATATGTGGCGAAAAGTCCAGGTATTGTCATGCAAGTCTCTGACAACGAGCTCCTGAGTTGGTGGTTGCATTGTGTAATCCTGTTTCCAGATTAACCATAATGCTAATCTTAACAACATGGTTCTAATCATTAACAGTTACGGCGGGGAAGAAATGTCATGGATTGGAGTCGTTACCAATGGAGGAAAGAGTTTTTCAGCTGCCCTGCGTGGCACTGAAAACCCACCATGTGTGCTGGTGTCACTGGCAGTCAAAGTTTTACAGAAGAACTCGTTTGGGTGTTTACTCGGCCTTAGTCCAAAGTCCGGAACAAGGAAGACATCCTTTTCCTGATCCACAAGTAACTTTGAAAGTGAAAAAAGATGCTAACATAAACAACATACAAATTCGAAGCTCAGAACGATACTAAATAAATATATGTTCTTACAGAATTCACCGGTTGAAGACTCATTTGAGCATATATTTCATCCGACTCTTTATCGGCCTAAAATATTAATAAAGGAAAAAATAATACATTCTTCAGAATATATTATTTCGATGGATGACCCAAAAAAGGGAAGTAAACAATCAACAAAAGCACATACATGTAAGGTAACATTTTGAACTTGGCACATCAATTGAGAGGGAAGATTTGGATAGTTAGGAATCTGTGAGGTTGCTGTTCTCTTGGTAGAAACTGCCACCTGTTTAGGAGGAAGAAAAAAATATAACTTTATATTGCTTTCTTGGCAATTTGAAAACGGATTTACACAAGATTCAGGAACTTCAATCAGAGAAGTAATGGGAGGCAAATAAAATCATAAACTCAAACCACGATTAACAAGAAACGGTCATCCCTGTATCAATATCAATGCTAATGAGAGATTACATGAATGTCTTTGGCATTTCATTAGAGAATTTAATGCAGTCTGATTGAATCCCAGATAAATAAAAGGAAAAGAGAAAAAAAAAAAAACTCAGTACCTGTTCGCTATGTCCCTGAGGGAAGTAAAAAACAAGACTCCCCACATGGGGCAAGGAAACAAGCGGACCAGCACAAGCGTGCCATAGCTCGGAGTTTATAGCCTTCCGTGCCCCTGAAATCCAAACAAATGTACGTTTAAGTATCGAGCCTCTTCAAAACGCATTGCCAGAATTGAAATCAATAACAATGCCGATCATGGCTACAAGCAAAAGAAGAAGAAAAGTTGGAGAGTTAAGTTTTTTTGTTTTCCTCAAAGGAAATGAACCTGTCTGATCTTGCATTTCTTTCAACAACTTCATCTCGTCGAGAAGATTAGTGTGTGGCCCGTTATTAATGAAACCTCCTGGTGTTGTCTTGAGCTTCTCTTCCACAGAGCCCATGACGTGTCCCTTCACTCAACTTCAAAAAGAATCAACCGTCGATTACATCTTCAGTTTGAAAAAACAAAAAGTTAGAAACAAAAACCTGTTGATGAGCAGAGCACGCAATTTCACCTTGTCATCCAAGAAAGAAAACCGGAGGATTGAGGGTGCCGCATATTGGCAGAGGGAAGATTAGGGAAATTTAGAGTCGGGGTCCGGGTCGGGGCATGAGATGACGGAGACAGTGATAGAGAAGGGAAGAAAAGAAGAGAATGGACGAGTCAAAAAAGCAAGAATAAAACGCCATGAGAATCGAAGACCAAGGAACAAAAACTGGAAATGGTAGTCTGCAAAATCTCATAGGTGGGGCTTCAATGAAACGCATCTGTTTTCATCAAAAGCGCGCGGATCGAAGCATTGAGTGAGTGACATCTATTATCAAACTGCGTCCGCTTGTTTTTTTATGTTGAAGAGACACCGACCTTACGATGAAACCCAAACACACATACATATAAACTTGTTAATTCATCTTCTTCTTCTTCTTCTTCTTCTTCTTATTATTATTATTATTATTAAAAAAAAGCCTCCGACCTCACTCTCTTCCCAGTCCCAAATAACTTTTCAGAATTAGGGTCGGAAAGAGGCTTTTCTCTTTCAGAATCTCTAATTCTCTCTCTTCTCGAAACTGGAAAGAGTGTGCATGCTGTTATCCTGCGCTTGCATCCGTATGTGCCCATTCTTTGCAGCTTTAAACTGTTGAATTGAAACCAAATAAATTAAAAAAGCGCACAAAAGAGAGAGAAAATAATAGTAAAGAATTGGAAAAAGCAGAGAAAGGCTAGGAGAACACGAAAACAGTACAGAAAGCTGGAGGTGTGCATATGAGATACAGAAAAATAAAAATAATAATAATAAAAAGGAGAAAAAAATATTGTCTTTTTGGAAAAAAGCGAGAATGGGAATGGAATTGGTGGGAAAGAAGAATGGCGAGGGAGGCGCATTTTAGCACGTGGATTGCCAAGATTTGAAAGGGCCTTTGGATTTTCGTCTTCCTCGATTCCCCCCTCCCATCTTTTTAATCTTAATATATTTAATTTAATTAATGTGGAGAATTAAGATTAGTTTATTTTGGTTTGGTTGGTATTATTAAAATGAGAGAAAAAAAAAAAAGGATGTGAAAGTTGATGTGTTTGTGTTATAATCTCGACTTTGCGTTCGTCGCGCGTGCGATTGGCGACAAATTAGCAGGAGCTTGCACAGGGAAGGGTGGGTGATGAAAGTTGACACGTGGCCTTTTGTGGATGGATATTGCGGCTTCTGCTTTTCACACGCTGTTGTACTGCCACACTTCCGCTGAATCTCTTCCATTTCTTCCATCATCTAATCTAATCATAATCCAACCCCAATTACTTCCCTCTCAGGTTTTCTTTTTTCCTTATTAGTTCATGTAAGCTTAAAAATTATTATTTTACTTGACTCTCATCTCATTTTTCAAATAATCCTGACTATCTAAATTTTTTTAAAAAGAAAAAACATATATAGTTTGCATAAAATAGTTTAAAATGATACATTTTTTTTTTTTTAAATGTTCATGTTATAAGAAGAACCAGTTGTGTTGAAGTTGATGTGGAGATTATTATATTATATTATTATATTATACATTTAAAAAGGTGGGTAAGATTAAAAGGAAATAAGAAAGGGGAAGGGGAAATGGGGGTAATATTTTGGAAAGTTAAAGAAGATGAAGTGGTCTAAGGGATAGAGGAGTTTCCATAATTGATGGGTCATGCTATGTACATGATAAGCCATGATGTATTCAAGAAGCACGATTTCTCCACTAAAATCCCTTGGTGGGAGACGCATCATGTCCCCAGCCATCACTTTGCATTCCCATGCCAATTTTACCTTTCTTTTTTTTCAATTTTTCTACTAGTTACTTTGTTTTTTTGTTTTTTTGTTTTTTTTATTTCAACAATATATGAGAGTGAGAATTCAAACCTACTAGTCGAAAACATGCATTAACCAATTGAGCTATGTTGGGTTTCACTCTATTAGTTATTGTTTGTTTTGTAGTAATATCAATGTTCTCGATATCTCGACTCATAGAAATATAGTTTTCATAAGTAGTTAGATATTAGCATCTCACTCCTTCACTGTAAAATTAAAATTATATGGAGAGGGCATGTATTTAGATCTCGTAATTAATATTAATCTTTCATATTCAAGTTTAGGAAGAAATGATATGAAAACTCTCAATTTAAATCATGGAAAAATTATTTTATATTTAATTATTTTAAAAAAAAATCTGTCCAAACTATATAATATATGGTCAAAGGCCTAATGAAGGAAACAAGAAAATCCAATAATTTGTCGTGGGACCGGGTTTGGCATGCAAATAGGTAATCAGAATATTTGAAAATACATTCCAACCAGTTCCTAAAAGAACCAACATATATCTGTAAAGATTGAGTAATATTGCATTTTGAAAAGAAAAAGGGAAAAAGGGTGGAGTGTTGCAAAAAAGCAATCATAATATTACATTTATAAACAAAATCCACTTGCTAATGGAATACAGATTTTATTTTTTTATTTTTTTAAAAAAGAAAGGTGGACTATTTTTCTTTTAAGTATTTACAAAAATAGATTCTCTCTTTTTTAGTTCAACACAATTGAAACATCGAATCATCAACTTGTGTGATGGTAGTAGTCACAATAGATATCTTATATATTGAATTATGCTATAATTGACAATTTAAATCAACGTTAAACTTATGAATGTAAAATACACTACAAAAAGTCAAACTCATACTATATA
>JAOANK020000038.1:3351357-3365969 GCA_026257165.2 Telfairia occidentalis | reverse complement strand
TCTGTTTTTATTAATTAATTAACATAAATTCCCAAACACTCTTATCATTAATGGGCTACTCATCCCTACAATTGTGAACTAAAAAAAAAAAGAAGCTACTCATCAGAATAAATGAACAAAATATATGTCTATATTTGTTTTGAGTTAAATATTTTATAAAATTAAAAAAAAATGATTAAAAATCTATTTGAGATTAAAAAAAATACCAAAAATTAATCTTTGATATTTTTATAAATATTATTATTTTTAATTAAACAACATGTTGAGATAGAGATTCGAAGCTATAACATTTTGATCGCAAATATATATATTAACTAGTTGAACTATGTTAAGTTGATTTTTTAAATTTCTATGTATTCTATTATTTATAAAGAAAAAAAAAGGGGCGGGGGGAAGATATGCATATTTATTTAAAAGCTGTTAAAAGAAATATTTGATTAGAAAACACTTCTGTGCTGTCATTATTACGAAACTCACCCGGAAATGAAGGAGTAGGCCGTATACGGAGATGTCGCAAAATTACGGTCATTCTGCTATGATATTAATGCATTTAATTGTAAAACAAATAAATTAATGATAATTAATAGTTTGACTTTCAAATAATTCCATTAAACGAAGTTAAAATTCAATGCTTCTAGAGGATATAAAGTAGTTTTTTAAACAAAAACCACTTCCAAAAAGAAAGGTGGGTTGTATTGTATTTATGAAATTTGGTATTTTGAAGAGAGAGAAAATTGATAGTGGGTAAAGTTATAGAAAGAAGAAGGACAAAAAAAAAAAAAAAAAAAGATAAAGGTGTGGGTCCCACCGAAGAAGCCCGTGACTGTGTTTTAGTACAACTAAGGCAGCTTCGAACCTGGACGTTATTTTTCTAAAAAATTTCTTCGTAAAGTCTCCATTTTAATATCTTTCAATCTCACTAAAAAAATCATACATACGCAAATTACCCTGATTGGACCCTTCCAAATTTAGCCGCCCAAATGCTCTACTCCCCCAACTTTAAAGAAATTCAAATTAGATTGTGTAGAGGGATGCAACTTTATATTACTTACATCAATATGATATATATTTGTTCAAATTTATTCCCATCATCCATTCATAGCCAAATCATCTATCTAGTTACATTTATATAGTAATTGCCGTCTAGGTTATTTTAATCATCAAATGAGATGACAAGTAGAAAATTTATTACAATTTTAAAAAGACATGCCTAATACATCTCAATTATACTTTCCCTTAAAACATAGGATAATTTAATTATAGGCATGAAAGCTGAATGTGTCTCAACGAGAAATAAATAAATTCATGTGTTACTTGTAATAGTCTACTAATACTAATAGGGACAATTATTCTAATAATTGAAAATCTTTAAACAATAGTATATTTTCTCTTGGTAAAAAAAAATCAACAACCGTTTTGACAACGAGTCATTGTGATGAATAGTTAGAACATTAAAAAAATAACCCATACGAGAAGTGTCCAATTTTATTACTTTATGTGATTAAAATTAATGCAAATGGTAAGCAAGAATTCCATATTAGCATTCAAATAATTTTTCCGTTTACTTTATATGGCTAACTATTCATCCATCTACCAAAATATTTCCAATCGCTTTTGGCCACATTAGTAAATTTAAAATTAACGTAGGGCCGCTTGAATGAAATAATAAATTAATTAGCAATATAATTAAATATACAATAAAAATATTTATATGTATAGAACTATTCCATGCATCGTAATATTGGGAGGCATCAAAATCTTATGATATCTACATAATTAGATCACACAAATGAGTCCTATAAGTTTAGAGATGAAGAATATATTCATAGAATGCAATTTAGGCTTTTATTTAATTTTTTTTATATATTACATTTAATTATTTTTTAAAATTTAATTAACTGTACTAAATGAAATAAAATTTATTGACAAGGTGGTTCTTACCAAATTTATTCACACGAAATTCACATTTAAAACAAAAAAAGTAAATGAATAAATTTACCTTAAAAACACACAATGCATTAGTGAAGACAAATGTTAGCTAGCGAAAGAGGCTTCGTGGATGGCAATGAGAGTATATTAAAATATTACAAACAAATTGTTTATATTAGCACTTGTTTATTAGTTAAAAATTTATCATTTCCAATAGTTTAATGAAATTGTCTGAAGAAACGATTCCCCAATTGAGTATAAAAATCATAATAATACAAACTCTGATGAATAAAAGAAAAAAAGAACAATATTTAAATTACTAATATGTCAAAATTAATATAGATGTGTATGATTATTTTTGGAGGGAGGGGGGGTACTACAAATAAAGGGACAGAAGAAGCTACCTAAAAATGAATGTGGTTATGGTTGCATTATTCCAATAATTTAAATCTTACTCTTCCTTAAATCTTGCAAATATTCTCCAAAATCTTCATCCGAGCATCAATGTCTCAATAAAAACAGAGATAAAGATCAGAAAGCGAAGGGAGCATATCATAAAATTTGTTATATATTCTAATTTGTGTGTGTGTGTGTGTGTTGGGGTTGCATTTTCATATAAATCCAACTTTAACAACTTAGAGAAATGAATTAAAAGAGTGAAAAATAATGGGGTTTCTTTTGATTCCTAAAAAATCTTAGCAGGTGGGATTTAATTTTTATCTTTTTAGTTTTGGGGGGATGCACCGTGGCAGTGGGGGGTTATTGAACATGGGTGCGGGGCCATGCCCTATGAGAATTGGAGTGACTTTGCGACCGTATTATTTTTCCAACTTGTATAGGGACAATACTGGAAATGGTTGAAATTGATGGGGGCTAAATGGGGAAGTGTTAATGTTTCGTGTAATTACATTTAAAAAAAAAAAAATTGTGCTAATTTTATCAAAGAATATAAATTTGGGAGAAATTTTTTGATTGGTTGGAGGTTACTGGGCTAGGATCCAAAACAGTGATTAGGAAGAGAAGGAGTTTGGGAATTAAAAAAGAGAGGGGGATGGGGCATAGCTGCACATGGGGATTGTCAGAAATTAGGAGAATACTAAATTATTTAATCGCTTTTTGACCAATAAAATATAACAATCGCTTTATTTGTTTATTTGGAAAAAGGAAAATTTCAAAAGGGGGCATCTTCCAAAGACTCAACCCTAACCCAACCAACCACTATATATGAATCAACGAATGAAAGAAATAATGAACCTTCATTTTTTTCCCTTTTCGTTGAAATCTTTTTTTTTTTTTTTTTTTTGCCTCTGAATTTCTTTTTAAATTTATTCTATTTTGCTTTCTCACTCTCCAACATGTTTATTTTAATATTTGAAAATTAAGAATAATAATAATAATTCATTTTGGTCATTAACAATAGAGGTAGAGTGAAAGAGGAAAAAAGGAGAGGAGTAGTTGCCATCCTTAGTCCATCTTGGATTGAAAGAATAATATCTATAAAAAAATTTGAATGTAAAATGTTCGCTCCTATAACAATTAATTTATGACTTTCCCCCTTATTAAAGTCATTATTCTATCATCAATTGTTTAGTAGATAAATGACATAGTTTCCAATATTTATATAAACGTACAATTTAGAGACATTTCTTGGAACGATAATACATCGAAGTTCCATAAATTGATTGAGGTGAATGAGATATATTGATGGCAGCAAGAAAAACGATCGGGATAATGATTACTTTTCAAAAGAATTAGGTATGAAAATAAGCTTTAAAGAAATTTGTAGACTAAAATGATATTTGGAGTTTTTTTTTTTTTTAATTTTTGATAAGTTGAAGAAAAGAAAGATGAAAAGATAGTGAAGAGAGAAAAAAAGGAGGGGCGAGTGGGAGGTTAGAAGTGAAGTTTGAACGTGCGGGGATTGGGAAAAGAAAAATGTACAAACTGTCACATTACATTGGCTTTTCTTGCTTTGTTGTTTTCATCCTCTTCCCCACCCACCTCTCACTTTAATTCAATTACATGACATTACATTATATTATAGGACGGATATTCAAATAAAATCTCTTCCTTTTCTTTATTCGTAATCATATCATATCATATCATATCATATAATACCCTTTTCTACTATGCGCTAAACACACTTCCAAGCCCCAACTCTCCTTTTCATTTCGAAAATCAATTTTAACTTTCAACTTGATAAATTCTGTCAATTTTAATTCTATAATTTCAATTTCATTAAATTAGACCTTAGATTTAGATGGGTGTTACAATTTTAACCCTTTATTCAATTTTCGCTAATTCACACATTAATTCTAACAAAATCAATTTCAAAAATTTTCGTTAACTCATTAATTTCAATAATATAAAACATTGCACAAATTTAAGTTTGATTAATGCACAAATTAACCATTATAGAATTTTGCCAAACTCACAAATTTCAATAAAAATTTAGCTATATATTGTTTTTCTTTATAATTTTTTATCCATTTTGGTTATTATATATGTGTTTTACAATTATCTGACTCCATATGAGAGTACTCTTTAGTAATATTTTAAACAAAAAATTACTAGAGAATAAAATTGAAATACTTTTTTTTAATTTAATGTTAAAATTGCAACACTTATCTAAGTTCGATGAAATTGAAAGTTTAGGGTCAAAATTGATACAACTTGACAAATTTAGGGATCAAAATTGATTTTTTTTTCCTCCTTTCTTTTTCACTTCCCCTTCATTCAAACTCAATTTTCTCCCAACCCTATATCACTTTTTTTATTTTATGCACTTGTAGTATACTCGAACTTAATATGATATCAAAATACATGATCCACTGTTAACGTTTTTTAAATGTCATATTCTTACCGAAGAATTGAAAGAAGGACACACGCGAGATCCTCCAACCGACAGACACACCAAAACAACAGTTCCGATGAAGAGAGGTGGCGACTCCCAGAGTCACTCACTTACAAACTTAATACCAATGCAGCATTTCTTGACGTCAAAGTTGGTTTTGGGATAATTGTTCGTGATGCTCAGGCTGATGTTTTGCTAACAGCGGAGAAATCAAGGATGCTTCATGGTCCTGTTGAGTTGGCAGAGGCTTTGGCACTTGAGGAGGGCATACAGATAGCCATAGAGGCGGGGATCAGACCACTTTGGGCCGAAAATTGATTCCCAAATAATTTGGAAACTCATCCAGGGTAACGACCGTTTTGATAATGAAGTCCAGATAATTGTCGATGAAATCAGAAAGAATGTTCGAAGAGGCGAGATTGCTGGAGTTTTACTGACCAAACGGAAGCACAACGAGGTTACCAATTTGTTGGCGATTCATGCACAACGACATCAACATTCTCAGATTTGGATGAAAGACTACCCACATTGGGTTCATCACGCACTTTGCACTGATTCACCCACTTTTAACTAACTAGTGTTTTTCATCATTTGGTTTCTTTGTACTCAAAAAAAAAAAAAAGTCATATTCTTACTCTTCTAATAGTAAATCTAGTGATATTCAATTTTATCAATCAATTATATAAATCAACTACTATTGTAAAGTTGGTTAGTGATCATCGACAAGTTCTTAAAAACGATACATATGTAACTATATTTTAAAAAGAACAGCTATATTTACAATTATATTTTAATTGAGTTATATATATCTATACAAAATTTTGGAAAATTAGAATTTTTAGATCCATGAAACTTTTTTAATCAAAAAGAAAAAGAACAGTGGAGTATGATTTCAATTGTAAAAATTTGGAAGACATGTTATAGGATAGGATATATGGAACATGGGATGTCTATATCATCTTTTGGCAGAGACTATATTACAAGCCCACTGTTTTTATTGATCAACATGACAACTACATTTATTCTGAAATAAAATACAACACAATTGTACATGTAATTTAAATAACACCAACCAAAAGTACAATAATGTTCAAATGTTATAATTTTGGTTTAAATCAAGAAAGAAATTTTTTTTTGGATGCGTACATATTTTCATAATCATAAGTACTTTGGCAAACATATAACAAACACGTATACGTGAATCCATACTGAGTTTTAAGTGTAAATAAAATACAAAATGCTTATTTATTAACTCAAATATATATATTTTTTAATTTCTGAATTTCTAGAAATATCTAACACCATCAATTTCAATTTGCTGCCATTTGCATAAAATAGAACTTTGATTTTTCGTCATTATCGATTCTTAAACCTTAGTTTAAGTCAAAATGGTTAAGGATGATGCAACTAGTACATATGTCTTCAAAATAGTGTAATATTGTCCATTTTTTATATGGTCTTTTGTAAATTTACTTTTGATTTTACCTAAAAAGTATTGTATCAATAGAGATAATTTTTTTTCATTTATATATCTTCCATCTTTCTCTTTCTTAGCCACTATAGGACATTATTTGCACTCTTAACAATAATTTAGTCCTCAAATTTGTATTTCTGATCTTAAATTTTTGAACATGATGTAGTAATTCATTAATTTTCGTGGAAAAAAAATTATTTTAGTTCTTATCATTAAATCACGATACATCATTGAACAAGACTTGATGTATATATACATATCTCTCTTTTAGATACACTAGCATCAAATATTAAAATAGAGTTCATTTTTTGTTGGATAAGTAACCAAAAAAAAATAATAGTAGGACCTTACATAATTTTCTAAAAATTAATGAGACTTATTTAATACAAGTTTAAAACTTCAACTATAATTCATTGGACTTAAAAGATTAAAATAGGATTTAAATATGGAAAATTTTCTTTTTCTTACTACAAAAAGAGGCGATTAAGAACAGTTTTCAAAAATAAGATATATTTTTATTTTTATTCGAAAATACAATTTTCTTTTTCCCAAGTGGAAAAAAGGGGTGAAAATTGGAGCTGAAATTGGAGCTGAAATGAGCAGTTTAAGGTGAATTATTTAGTTTTGTGCTGGTTTACAAGGAAATATTTAATTATTTATGTATATGCGTAAATGGAGTGTTAAAAAAATAGGGTAGTAGAGTACCAGTACGTATACGAATAAGATGGTAGGTGGCGTAATAAACAGAAAAGGGCGGGGGCATTTTGGTGAAGAGAATGTCTATAAAACCCTCCACCATCCCCATTGCCAAAACTCCCCAACTCCCAAACTAAACACACATATTCACCTTCACTTCAACGTCTCTCTTCCTATTCAATTCAAAAAAAAAAAAAGAAAAAAAAATGTCGGCCGGATTCGGAAAATGCAGCAAAATCCGGCACATTGTGAGACTCCGTCAAATGCTCCGGCGGTGGCGCAACAAGGCCCGAATGTCCGCCAGTCGCATACCCTCCGACGTACCCGCCGGACACGTGGCCGTCTGCGTCGGAACCAGTTGCCGGAGGTTCGTCGTCCGGGCCACTTACTTGAACCACCCGGTTTTCAAGAAACTTCTGGTCCAAGCCGAAGAGGAGTACGGGTTCAGCAATCAGGGCCCGTTGGCCATCCCTTGCGAGGAGTCGGTTTTCGAAGAAGTCATCCGGTTCATCTCTAGATCGGAGTCTCCCAACCCGGGCCGGTTCGTGAATTTGGATGATTTTCAGAGATATTGCCATATCGGAATCAGAACCGGCCTCGATTTGTGGCCCGAATCCCGGCCTCTGCTTCATGGGCTGCCCGAGAAATCCATCTGGTAATCCCATTTTGCGACTGTGGGTCTTTTTATAAATCCGTCTCGTCTCAATTGGCAGCAACTTTGCAGAAAAGTGAAAAACAGGGGCCAGTCAAAGATCCAGATTTGACTCGGTTGAGTTTCCCTAGATCAAGATGGGTTGCAAGTTGCAACTTGTAATTTAATTTTATTTTCATCTGGGTTTTCCTTTTTGCCCTCACACACCACTTGCCGCATACAGAAAAAAATTGGCAAGAGGATTAAGAGAAGGGTTTTTAATTTTTCTTCCTAAAAACTGTAATGTGATTATTGGGGGAGTGAGTTTGAGCTCCGGAGAATTTGGTTATGGAGATGGCAAAACGGGTGGAGGAGAGAGCATTCCACCGAGTCGTCCCGAGCTCGAATCGGAGTCGGGGGCAAAACAAAGAAGAAGCAGAATAGCAAGTGTTGCTTAATCGGGCGAGAGGGGTAGTTGTGTAAATTAGGTTATTGATTTGAAATGATTCGATGGAAAATTTGATAGACCAGTTGGAATTCCAATGCGAGTGACTGTCTGTTGATTTGTTTTGGAAAAAGTAAAAAAAATGGGATGGGGAAGGGGCATGTGATGTGCGGTATAAAAATAAAAATAAAAATAAAATAAGTTGAAGGCATAGCCATAGAGCATATTATCATCATATTGCCCCATCTGCTCTGTTTCACTTTCACCTGACTCCTTTTCTGTGTGTGACGTTTCAATGGGTTGAGTACATAACTGAACTAAATACTCAAATTATATTTATTTTCCTTCTCATTACATGACATGTCCCCTTCTCCTCTCATGCTATAATCCAAATCCATGTGTATATTTTCACACATTGCTCCTGCCCTTTTCCTCTACTGTAATCTCAATTTCCCCGCCCCTACCTTTCAATTTCTCCGGTATGTTTGGTATAACTTTTATTTTTTAAGTAAAATATTTATTATATAAATCTTTAAAAAAAAAATTAATTAAATACTTGATTTAAAACAGTTTTAAATATATTTTATATTTTTTTTTAACATTTTGAAATTATTTTTTATTATTATAAATTTTAAAAAATATTTTTAATTAGTTAAAAACATTCTATCAAAATTTAAAAACAATTTAAAAGTCGTATGAAACAAACTGTAACTAACTAAACCCTACCAAAATTTCGAGTTTTCTTCTTTCCTTTGTGTACAGAATTGAGTTGGTTTTGTCATTGTCTGTTTTCTGGCTAAATTTTCCAGTCTTCGCTAACGGAAAAGCTAAAATTGAGGGAGAAAGTTTTTATCTTTATTTTTTGGAAAGAAAAAAAAGTACTAAGAATATTGCGTAGAAGAAATATCCAAATGCTTAAGTCAAGCCGTGTAGCTCGCGTTGAGAAAAACAAAATTATTGCACAAGCACTTTGTGTTTATGCAAAGAAAAAAATGATTAATTTGACATTAGTTTGCATAATTATTTAAAATAGTGACATTGTGTTTAGAGCTGTGTCATCCCTTCTTTAGTTAAAACATGAAAATTCTCAAATATTAATTCAGGTTGTAATGGAACTATCCAAAATGACCGATGACCTTCTCACTTCATCATTATGGTCATACCCTCTTTAGAATGAATTCATCGCTTACTTTGTTGAGTTTGACAGTTTATCACACTTTATTCTTTAATAAACAAAAAAATAATAATAATACTTTTGTTTGATCTAATGTGTTTGTCTCATCTTACTTAAGAAAAGATACCTTCTCATTGAGTCTTCAAATATGATATTTAGATAGATGGAATTGAATGATCTAGAAATGTGCCATGTGGCACGTAATTGCTTTTTTAGCAAAGTATACAACATTGTATTAGAAGAAAATTTTTTTTAATAAAGACTTGACGAGGTATATACAAGTTGGAGATGGGCTAATTGGAAAATTAAACAAATGGCTGACAATTCCTTTGTATTATATAGTTATAATGTACAACACCATCACCACTACCCCAATTTAAAATTAAAATAAGATGAGATTGAAGATAATTGTACAAGTTATCTTCATATAAAATTCAACATGATGGTGCGAGGTTCATGATTAATCTCAATTAGGCTGGTGTAAGACTGTATTTAGTAACATAATTATGGTACTAATGAGAGTAATTTAAGCTGCTTGATATTTAATACCCAAAAGAAAGAAAACAAGGGTGAGGGAGGGACATAGTTTCTGTATAATTATTGGGACGTTCAGAATTGGGGCCCAAATTCTAATGGGCCATAGTAAGGTACGAAAAATGGGCCGTGTCGTTTTTGCCTTGTGAAGCAGAATAACGTGTTGGCGTACGCTTACTCGGTGGGTTTTAATGACCACCGACTAATGAATAACCCAATTCGAGTAAGTTTAATTAGTTGAGAATTGAGATACAGGTAATTCGGTTAAATCATGAACCTAAGATATCTCCAAAAAAGAGGGTAGTTTTAATCTTGGTCGTCCATTTATGAAGTTGGCTGGGGGATTTGACTTTGGGGGGTGAGGTTGTATATGGGAGAATGATGATGAGGGGCAGACTATAAATGCCCACGGCGCCAATTCCCCGCGTATGAAGGAGAATCTGTCGAGTGGGTAACATTAAGGAACGTGTGAATGTAAATGTGAAATTGGAATTTTGAAGCACTGAAATGCACAATCTGAAAATTTTGATATTCATTCATTTTCTTCAACATGGCCGTACTGTAATGGGTACCACAATCAAATGTTCTACCCAACACCTCCTTTTTCTTCGGTCAAATCACTCGATTCACTTTACAAAATTATATTTAGTTCGTCATGTGTATGTTTTGAAAGTTGAACTTCAAAATCCGATCATTTTTAAAAATCTTTTCTTTATAAAACTATAAAAAAAAAGTCATTTAATTTCTTCAAGTTGTTTTTTTTTCTCGTATTTAAAAAAATTTCTAAGCAAACTCACATCTGTAATCATGTATCATGTCAATATTGAGTTGACAGAGTTAATGGTAGAGATCTATTAGACACGTGAAATTTTTTGTTTTAAAATTTATTGGAAACTTCTTGATATATAGAGACCAAAGAGAATAACTTAAAAAATTCAATGATCTATTAGAAACCTTTTATAGTATAATACTCAACTTTGAAAGTTGGGACTAGGGGTGAACAAAAACTTTCGAAAAATCGATCCGACCGACCAAAATCGACCGAACCGACGTTGGCCGGTCAGTTTGATTGCTGGTTCGGTCGGAATCGGTTTTATGCATTAAAAAGTCTGTCGGTTTGGCTAGATAGAAAAAAATGGACCGACCGACTGACCATATTTCATTTATTTTTTTAAAAAAAATTTATAATAGCTTACGGTTGATTTGATGGCACACTACCAATCCTGCCAAAAAAAAAAAAAAACTATTTTTTGTGTAGTGATGTGACTATTTTAAATTAAAAAAAAAATATTTTTTATCCCTCTTCCACTTCCATTTTTCTCACTTATTCTCATATGGGTGTTAACTCCTCTTCTCTCTCTTTTTGTTTTGTTTTTCTCTATCTTTCTCTCTCTTCTGTGCAAAATTTTCTCAGCTTCTCCCCTTCTTTTATTTTCATGGCTCTTTTCATCTCTCTTCCTCTATTTTCTCTTTCAATGTTTTTCTTCAATATTTTTCTATTTATTTCAGTTTTTGTGAAAACTGACCAACCGATTGGTCGGCGTTTGAAAGCATTTCAAAATCGACGACGGCCGACCGACAACCTCCGACAAATTGGTTTTCGGCGTCGGTTTTTCTCAAAAATCGACACCGACCAACCGATGAACACCCCTAGTTGGGACTACAACTTGTAATTTGATCATTTTGTAAAATATCTTTCATGTTTTCAATAAAATTTATAAGATGCAAAAATTTTCATGTAGTAAAAGAACTAATAGAGGACGTTCCAACTTCGTGATTGTATGCACTCTAGAATAAAATTAGTTGTGAGATGTGATTTTTACCCATTTTTTAAACCCTAAACTGATTGCTAATAAACTCACCTAAAATTCCCAATTTCAATTAAACATGACCCACATAACCTAAAAAAAAAAAAAAATCATATTATGGAACTTGTTGGTTGTATTCACAGATAACGAGTAAAGCATTGAATTTCTATTAGGATGTAACTTCTCTATAACTAAGAACGATAAGCATAAAAAAGAAAATAATATGTCCACATTGGAACAAAAGCTTAAACCAGACCACTCATTCGGTATCAACACTGTTCTCCGTTTTTCTGTAGATGATACACGGGCTTCTTTCAGTTAGAATAGTTATTTGATGGGCCCATTTGAAAGCGTTCGGCCCAAGCCCATGAATACATCACATAAGACCCATCTTTACAGAAGCCCAACTCGAACGTACCCTAATACAACCATCTTAAGCTTTCTTACATCTTCTCACAGTTCTGCCAACTCGCATCTCCAGCCAGTGTTCCATTTTTATTTTTGTTTCCAATAATGTATTGGACTAATCCGTCATATTATTTTCAATGAATTGGACATAAACTATAACGAAGAAAAAAAAAGGGGGAAAAAATCAAATGAAATTGATTGTGTTTCCTTTTTCTTCTGGTTGAAACGACACCTAGCAAGTAGGCCAATGGTAGGAGAATCTAACTAATAACTCTCCATTTCTATTTCCATTTCCATTTCAAAGCTCCACCAAAGGGGGCGTACTAGGGTGTCAAAAATAGGCTAATAGAGGGAAGAAATAAAAAGAAAAAGAAATGGTTATAAAAAAAAATGCATGAATAATAGAGAGAAAACAAGTCAAAATCAGACACAAGACAGCCTTAATCACAGTGCTGGTTGTTGGAGACACCCATGTTTGTGTATTTAAACAGCAAATTTCACTCATTTTTCCACAACCAAACAACAAACCCCCCTTTCTCCGTCTCTCAAAATACGTGTTAATCTTGTCCTCTTTCTAATACCCCAATTAAAATTACCCACGAAATAATTCGAATCAAAAGTTACAATGAAAACCCACCATTTTTTCTTAACTCTCGCACTGTGGGAGGGCAGCTGAAAAGGGACGCATGTGAACACTGAAAATTAAAAGCCTGCGTTGCATTTCATTGCATTGCATGTCCTCCCTCAGGCTTCAACTCAACACTGTGGCTTCCCAATATTGCAGGTTTTAAAGCAGTCGTGAAACGGCACCCCACTCCGACACAAAAACAACCGAAACGACAATAATAATGACACCCTTCTGTTTCTGTAATTACCAAAAACTTCCAATTTCTACACAGATTCACAGAGAGAGAGAGAGAGGAAAAAAAAAAAAAAGGAGTTTGTTTTGTGTTCTTATAACACAAACAAACAAATTTTAGTATTGGGCCATGCTGCGCCTTTGCCCTCTATAGTTTTTTTCTTTTTTCATTTTCAATTCAATTCATTGCTTTGGCAATCATTTCGATCTCCTTGAATTTATCTTACTACTACATAATCAAGTTAAACATACCATCCATCATTAAACAAGGTGGCACCAGGATTATCAACTACGTTACACTTTATGTCTTTACTTTTATTTTGGGATTTAATAATCATTCATATCAAAGTTTTATTTTTCTTTTTGGGTTTGTCGGCTCTGACGTGTTTTGAAGGGCAACAAAAAAGACAAATAAACGAGAGAGAAAAAAAGAAAAAGAGAATTGAAATTGTGTGTTTAATTATAGGTAATAATTGCTGATCATGGGCTACTAAGATCTATTTAATCACTGCAAATTCAACTCTACACTTTTTGCCTTTCAAATGTTTGATTATTGAGTGAGATAATGATGGCGTTACCACTGTACTTTGTAGTAGAGCTGCTACAGCAGAACTTTTGGTCCTGCGGATTTTATGAAAATTATCAATTCAATTTCATGAGCTGTGTTATTCTTAAAACCCAGAAAAAGGTAAACATTTTAATTATGTATTTTTTTTTTTTTGAAGTTGATGTGATGAAGGGCCCAGATGAATTAAGCACCATTTATAATCGAATTTAGATGGTGGCCCAGTTCACTCAAGTTTTGGTTTTTGTCTAATCGAAGCCCTGGATCACCATTAACTCAGAAGAGAGAGAAAGAGAGAGGCCAATTTTTACATTTTATTGGGTCCATTTTTAAGTCGTAAAGGACCATTCATAGACATCTGCTAACGATCAAGATGGAACACCGACACACTCTCTCTTTTTTTCTTTTTTATGTGCAATTTCAACCCTATCGGAGATTGATTCTCTTTTGTGAGGAAAGTTCTTTTTTTTCCTTTTCATTCCATTCTTTTCAGTCTAATTTCAAACAGAAATGAAATGACACTTTTTATTTTATTCTGAATTGCTGATAAATTATAAAATATATATATATATATATATATTTCAAATAGTCTCTTTTTTATTTTTTTTTATTTTTTTTGCTAAATTACATTTCTATTTAGTATGATACAACTTACTTGGTCTCCCAATCAGTAAATTCTAAAATGGCTAATAATTTGTTGGGTCCTGTAAATGTAGTCCTTTATCAATTAGAAGTTGGACATATTTTAGATACATGAGTAAATACATTTTTTTTTATTGATATAGGATTTGTTTAGGCCGTATTTAAAGGCAAAATCGTGTGAACTTAAATTTAAAATAAAGAATATTACAAAAACAACATTGACACGTAAATTGTGTGTGTATTTTTTTTTCTTTTCCGACTGTTTATTTGGATATTAATTTTTTTTTTCTTTTTTAAGAAGTTGTGGATGGAATAATGTATTGCGTTACACTCAACTTGTAGATTCTTTTCCGGTAAAATCCAAAAGAAAGTTAATAGTATGAAAATAACTCTATGGGAAGGTTGAGACCGCCACCGAAGAAGGAAAAAAAATAAAAAGAGAGAGCGAGAAAGAAAAAGTGGAATTGGATTAAAAAAAGTCCCAATTTCCAAAGGCAAAACAAATAGAATCCAATGAAATATATTAAAAAAAAAAAAACAAATAAAAAAAAATGGCCATTTAATTTTAGGCATTAGATGGAAAAGGAGGAATT
>JAOANK020000038.1:3331987-3351257 GCA_026257165.2 Telfairia occidentalis | reverse complement strand
TTCAATAATATTAAATTACGTTTATTTAACTTTTCTGTATCTTTTAAGCGTAAAAAAAAAAAAAAAAAAACAAATAAAAAAAAATGGCCATTTAATTTTAGGCATTGGATGGAAAAGGAGGAATTGTTTGTGTGGGCAAAAGAATCGTGGATTCAAGCTGTCTCATGTAAGCGCGTGGGTCCCTCAAAGCGTATAATTTCGTTGTATCATTTTTCAAGAAAAAAAAAACCCATAAATGAAATTTCTTACTTCCCAACAAAGTAAAGCCCTTAAAATTTATCATTAAAAATAAAATGAGAGAAAGAGAGAGATTAAAATCAACCATTTTTTAAGATTTATTTAAATAAAGCTCTATTCTCCATTATCTTTTTTGGCTTCTAAAAGCTCATTGATGTCTCTCACTTATCCTTAAAGCAATTACAAATCATTCTTTGGTTTCAAGTCACAACATTATTATTTTATATGCCCAAAATTTTTTTAACTCAATTTCTCTCCAATCATTTAAAAAAAAAAAAAAAAACAATCCACTTTCTTAAGACCCTTCATATATTCTCCATATTTGAATGCCAAATATCTAATTATTTTAAGTGAACTCAAAAGAAAAAAAAAGGTAATCCATTTGAGTGTAGAATTGAACAAAATAGCTAGAGATGAGATGTGATGGGAAAATATGTGGAGATGTTATTTAAATACTTTAATTTTAATTTGATGAGAAGTCACATTAGAGAGATATAAAAAGACACAACGCTGCTATCAGCAATAAATAAAAATTAAACAAATGGAAATTAATGTGAGGCCCCTTTTTGTTTCAATAAAAGGTCTTTTTTTCAGTTGAACAAATAGTTCCAATAAAAGGTCTTGGGTACTACTACTACAGAATTTGGAAAAAACAAAAGTATATAAAAATACCAAACACGCCTTTTCATATCATATGATATGTATTTATAATTTTATTATATTGCATGTGCCGCCAACTTACTCTTTAGAGAAAAAAGAAAAAAAGGAATGCCAATTGGTAAACGACGACGTTTGCCTCCCTTGCCCTTCTTTTCACACTTTCTTAATTATTTTTCAAGTATTACCATTTAAAGTTCACCCTCCCCCCCAAAACTGCCATTAATACCATTTAATTAATAAAAAAAAAAAGCTTCAAATATGGTATTAGTACTTGAATTTGATTCATTTTATATTGAGAATTAGTTTAATTTATACTTCCTTGTGAAGGCGAAGTCGCATGCAAATACTTATTTTAAAATATAATGATGTAATAAAAGTAATAATAATTTTAAAGGAGGAGATATATAAGGCCACGTGTCGAGGAACTATTGGCTAGGGTACCCATGGATCTGAAGTAGAAATAAAAGGGTTAATATTTTATTGAAGGAATGCTTTTGATAGTAGCTGGCAAATGGAATTCGTCTCGATAATAAGCCACTTAGGAAGCATCTCGTTCCTTCTTTATCCCCTTTTCAATTGCCACAATCAGATCACTCAATTAACCTTTTGCGTAATTTGACAGCTATACGCATCACCAAAACTCCCAAAATATTATTACAATATAATAAATGAATGTGACACATCAATGTTTGTAATTATACGGCTCAAGATAACTACGTAATTGTACCATAATGTAATCTATATTCCATCAATTTCATATAGAGATAATTCCATTAATATAGCCCAATTGCTATTATTTCAATGTTTGTAATTATACGCTCAAGTCAAATCGAACATAGCTCAACTAATTAAAAGCATAGTTTCTTGATCAAGAGGTCAAAATAATAATAATACTAATAAAAATAAAGCCCAATTGATTTAGGCTATTAATTTTGAACTCTAATCCTCCTTTTTGTCCTCAACTATCTTTATCACAAGATAAAAACCCCAACGTATTTGAGTGATATTATTTTAATTATATGAACTATAAGTTTAATTAATTCACATTTGATGCTGATGTTTCGGACCAAGTCCATTAGGGTTTAATATTTGGATGATTCCAAAATTTACCTAACTAATTCTTATATGTATTTATCCATTAGGATTGAGATGTTATATGTATGTCGGTAATTGATCATAATTAATGTTATTACATAGTTTATATTATTTGAGTTTTTTTTTTTTTTTTGAAGTATTATAAAATAACCATGTGCACAATATTGTAATACTTTTTGTGACGACATATTTGCAAGTTGGAAATTTTAGATCACATGCGCAGTATTTAAGTGATAATATTTATGTGAATTATTACTGAAATAATTTATATAGAGAAGTCTGGGTGTAAAATGTGAGGACATTTATGTAATTTGGATGTAGGATATCCAAAATGTCAGATATTTGCTTCTGCAACCCAAATTATTTTATTAAAATAACATAGTCATAAGTTAACTCATAAAAGCTTTTATTGTCGAATAATAATATTTTATAATGTTATGAAGAAAATAAAAGCAGTTTCGCTTTTGCTGATATTGTGATTAGGTGGCAAGGAAAGTTGGCTCTGAATAGTAAATAGCTTGTCTTTATTTTTTTTGGAAATGAATAGCTTATTCTCTCTCTCGTTTTTTTCTTTCCATGATTTTTCTTACACAATAATAATTAAAGAAAAGAGAAATCAATAAATTTCATTATTCATCTTTGCTTTATTTCCTGTTTTGGATAAATTACTTTAATGATAATCTTTTGGCTTTGATAAATAATTAAATATATTTTTAGCAAAAAAAAAAAAAGAACAATAAAAAAATATATACTATTGCTTCTATTTACTCAATAACTCATTAATAATTAAATTGCAATACTTCAAATGACATCATTGTTACAGAATCGTGTAGCTCAATTATTTGGAGAGTTTACTTGAATAGCAGGATAGGATTATGTTTAATTATACTAGTTCGACATACTCTCAACTAAAAAACGGTAGCACACCCTTAATTATATGATAACTTCTTCAATAGAATCATTAGTCCACTTGCTAATAGCCAACTCAATTTAGATTTGGAATTTTGCAAAACCAATCAATGTCAACCAGCATGCTAGTCGTCTCAATCTACAACTACATTATAGAAAATTATTCCATAAAAATTTATTTTATATATATATAATAATAATAATAATAATAATAATAATAATAATAAATTTTTAATTGAATTAAGAATTCAACTCTTTATTCAACAACCATCAAAACTTCACCTTTAAATAATACACACTTTCTTCACAACTACTTGAAGTAGGCATTATTCATGCAACTACATATAAGCTATGTTAGATCTTTCTACTTTTTTTTTTTTTTCACAGTCACCTAACTAACCGTTTGATCATGAAAATTATTATGAAACGCACCGTATTAATTAATATTAGTTGATTACAGTTCAAAATTTATGAAAGGGACAAACATTGAATAAATGTTGCAAAATAGAACCAAAGTAGGAGAGGATGAATAATGCATATGAAGATGTTAAGTTAGATATATGTGTGTTTTATGTGATTGTTGAGTTAGTTGGAATGAGGGGCAAAATGACCTGGTGAGTGTGAGAAGAATATGGAATGGACAATCAAGTGGGGGAGGAGGGCATAGAGAGATCAAAAGCATGATGGGATTTCTGTTGTTGTAATGTATAATTACAACAATTGCAGAATTAAAGATCGAGTTGTTAACTTTTGTGATGGTAGAAGATATATCTTATCCATTGAGTTACACTTAAATTGGCCGTTAAGTTTGAATTATTTACTTATATCATTCGTGCATATAATTAAAATAAAATTTTAATATAAATGAAGTGACAGTTTTATTTTATTTTATTTTTTTGTGGTTAATTGTGATAGATAAGTAAGTTGACATAAAGTTAATTAAGGGTCCATTATTGGGTTTGGTGGTTAGATTGTTCCTTCGTTTGGGTACTATTGCGTTGGTGCTTTCTTTTCAATTGCTTTTGACTCTCTTGGCAATTTTCTTGGATAATGACACGCATCCAAACATACCCTTAATTCTTAGTTTATTAAGGATTCTCAACTCAACCCCCTCACCCTCTTTCGCTCTTTCTTTATTCTTTATTTATGCGCTTACTTAATTTTCTATTGACCTCCAATCAAACTTTTTTATTCACGATAAAATCCACACATTAATTAACCATACATACATATATATATATATATATATATATATTTTCCTTTGAGAGGATACATGTACATAGTTGGTGAAACAACAAATGGATTTATAAGGGGTATCTTTTGGAATAAACTGTTAAAGTTGATTGATTATATAATGGGTTTGTTAATAAAGATTTTAATCTTCTCAATTGAATATATAATAAATATTTTCATCATGATTGAAGTTAATTAATTACTAATTTGATTCATATTATTTTAACATAATTTTTATTTGATATTTGTGAACCTCACGATTCTCTCTCTCGACATAAATCTCACACGTTGTCATTGTCATTAGAAATTATCACTACATTAAATGACTTGACACTTCTTCTATTTCTATAATAGTCAATTAATATTTCTTTTGTTTGACTAAATATGTTAATTACCGACTGTATTAGAGTTTAGGAGTGGATAAAAAATAATTTAAGAATGCTCCGTCATGTTTAACTTAACGATAAAAGTTAATTCGAACATAACTTAGTCGATAAAATATCTATTACCATCGTAAAAATCAATGATTCGATTCTCAACTTCTAATTAAAAAAAAAAAAACTATAAGGATAAAATTGAAATAAAGACACTAGCTGTAATATAATAAAATTAGGAAATAGGGGTGGTGTTAATATTAGAGGGGATTAGATTTAAGCTCCGTTTACTTCCCTTCAATTGGAATCAAGAAATGAGAATCAAATGTGGGACCCACTTCAAATTTGAGAATCACTCTAAAAAAAAGTGGCATCCTATTCCCTTAAAAAATGTGATCAATCTCATTCTTATTTTCTATTTCGTGAAGTTCACATCATATTTATTAATTATTTTGCACACTTTACCTCTCTTCTCTTCTTAATAATTGTCATAACTTTTTAATTAATTAGAAATACAAAATGTTATTTTTTTAATACTCATTTATTTGATTCCGATTTCAGATGAAAGTAAACAACGCGAATGAATTTTTAATTCTTATTCCAGACAACTCTAAGTAAAATAGCATTAAAGGAATAAAGTTTTCGTTCCGATTCATTTCACTCAGCGAGTAAAGTTTGAATGCTGTGTTATAGAAATTGGAGGGGAGAGAGATGAAGCGGTGCGTTTTGAAGGGTTGGGTATGGGAGTGGCGACGGCCGACGCTGTCAACTTCGAGAAATAAAAGCGTAACCGAGGGTATCCTCCGGGGTTCACGAAGCGTGGTCGTTTTCTTCGACACGTGTAAAATCTTCTTAAACATACCGATGGCGAGGGCATTAATTTTGTTTTTTTTTTAATTTTTGTATGTAATGTAAAAGAAAAAGAAAAAAAAAAGAAAGGGGGAGGAAGCGGTCCCGAGTGGGCAGTAAGAAAGAAAGGGCAAAATGAAAATGGTGGCAGAGCAATGAAACGTGTGGGTAAGTGGGGTCCAGCTGTCCGTTTTTTCATGTCATCGGATGCCGATGCCAATGGCCGTTTCATGTTTTTGATGGCCGTGGGTGGGCCCCATCCTCTCTTCAACTCAACGCTCCCCTCCACTATACTCCTTAATTACCCTATGCCCCCACTTCATCCCCCCTCCATTTTTTCAACCATCCCTCACCAATTTCCATTTTCTACTTTTAAATTTTCAACGTTGGAAAAGGAAGAGATTCAAATTCATGATCTCTTTATCGAAAAAAATATGCATTTAACCTTATATTTAGTTTGACATTTTGTATCTTTAAATTTGATGTAAGAAACATATATTAAAATTTATGATTTAAACATATATTCATAGATCTAGAGAGTCGTAGTCATAATGTGGAAGCCACATTAATTCATTCTCCTATCTATCAATAAATTAATAAAAAAGACTTGTAACAAAATTGACTAGCGATTTTGTACTGTTTTAATGTGCTATGCTAGAAAGTATGGCGATAAATTGAATCATTTTCCACATCCATCCCACCCTCTCTTACCTTTTCCTTTATTTTATTTAATCCAACGCACACCAATTCCCAACATAGAGTCTATCCTTCTTCCCCTCAAACCGTTTCCATTATCATATCTTGCACCCCCACATTTTCTCTCTATACCCCTTTCATCACCACCGTTCCTTTTTTATTATTTTTTTTTTTCCCGGTTAGAACCTCATTTTCTTCCATAAACTTAAATTTATTTATTTTTATCCATAAAATTTTAAGATATTCATCTCATTAGTCCCTATAATTTTATAATGTTTATTTTAGTTTATAAACTCAATAAATAATTATTTTAGTCATAGTCATTATCTTTGTTTTGCTTTTGGCAAATTAATAATGTATTTTCAAACAAGTGTTGATATGTATTTGAACCATATAAATTTGTTGAAAATAAGATTGAGTGAAGAGATATATTAGGTGATAAAATAATAAAATTGACCAAACTTGCTATTTTAAAAAAAAAAAGTATGAATATTTGAATGTTGAAATATAAAAACATTTTGAAAATCCATATATTAAAACACATTAATTAAAACGAGATACAAATCTATAAGATATATGGCTGTTTTATTGTTTGTTTATTTATTTATTTAATGCTTAAGTGAGGGAGAAGCATTGAGTTATCGAGGGAGTTGGAGCTGACGTGCTGTGTTTGGATCCGATCATTCACAAATCACATTCACGTCCCCCACACCTCATTTTCGATGTCCCTAACACACAAAATATCCATTACTCTCTCTTCCAATACTATATAATGTCACACACACATATCCACATTATTCATTCTCATTATTTTACTTTCCTAGTTCTAATCTTTTTATTTCCACTTCGTTCTACATTTTCCTAAATCCTAATCATTTTTTGTTCTAAAATACAATGAAATTTCTCAAATTATTAATCATACACATTTGTAGCATCAGTAAATAACAACACATGAGCAAGTTGAGATCGTTTCTCAAAACACACGAGTATACTTATGAATAGACTCCATCTATTAAAGTAAACAAGAAAAATCATTAATTCTTACGTACATATGGTACTATCGTAATTTTTATTACAAAAGGGACACAGTTTTGTGTGTAGAAAAATAATCCTGAACGCCAATGTACTATTATCAACCATGTCATGCATGGTAATAAAGATGAAGTGATCATATTTTAATCTCCCTTGTTAATTTTTGGAATCAATTAGCTTGATATAACTTTATAAATTAAATATTAACTAAAATAAAATAAATTAACCATCACTTGTCTCCCCTCTAATTATCCCTGAATATTAATATAACAGCGGGCTTCACATTTTAGCATTAGATTATCACAGGCACGGCAATGGCATAGACATAGAGAGATTGGCCGTTATATTATCTGACACGAAGGGGATTTTAGGTTCGGATTTTAGAGGAGTAGCCTTTTCGAGGAATATACCCCTACGGCCTACTCCCATCCGCCCAATAATTTATATACATAAACCCAAGAAAAAAAAAAAAAAAAAAAAACCCAAAGATGAGTCATTGAAAAATTCAATTATTTGTTGGATAGAAGGAGTTGATAAGGAATGTTTATAATTGAAAATTTCAGTTGAACAATAATTTGAAGACTGTTTGCAAAATCTATTTATCAATAATTTCGTATAATAGAGTCTTAGATATAAATTATAATGGAGATGGAAGGGAAGTTACATAAACTCATTAGTACGAAACGAATGGTCATGTTGTCCGAATGGAGCAGATGTCTCGAGTGTCGAGCCCTTTAAATTCTCTCTCTCTCTCTCTCATCAACACAGTGCCATGCAGTTTTTGACTTTCTGCCCGATCCCCGAAAAATTTATACTTCTCTGCTATATATATATATATATATATTTTTAATTTTATTGTTTTCTTGAATTTTCATATTCATTTTATTTTAGTTTCTAAATCTTTAAAAGGGGCATTTTGATCTTTGAATTTCTAATTTTTTTTTAATTTTAGTCTATACATTTTTAAAATATCAATTGTGATCCTTATCCTTATTTTATTTTTACCAAATTAATGATATATCAACATAAGTTGAAGATAAACATAAAAATAAATAAATATTATATGATAAAATTATTATTTTTATAAATTCAAAGACTAAAATAAATATTTTGAATGTTCAAAGACCAAACTGGAACATGCCTGAACGTTTAGAACAAAAATGGACATTTTGAAAGTTTAGGGGTCAAAATAGAACAAGGACAAAAATGAGATTTAAACACAATTTTTTCTATTAATTGACATATCAACATTCTTTGATGATGTATAATTTATTAAAAAAAATAATACATAATTTATCGACGTGTTAAATAGTGAATGTAAAAAATATGTAGGAAGGTAGTGCTGCAATTTTAAATTACTAATTACTCCAAACGGCACCGTTTTCAATTTCCAACCATTGGCGAAGTGTGACCATTCCACCCACTGACCGCGCTATCGATATATACTATACAATAATTTTAAATCTTTCATGCAATTGATGAATCGCCCTGCATATAAACCGGATGTTTCAGCATATTAAGTAAAAAAAAAAAAAAAAAAAGACACCAATAAAAACACTATCGATTCTCAATTCTGCAGCAAAAATTTGGCTTTTTTTACTTGTAGTGGAAAACGACAAGGTTTTGCCTCTCTTGGATTCCCCTCCGTCCACCTCCCCAAATTTCTGGGTCTCTATTTCCAACAAAATCCAATTTTACTCTGTCTTTCTCTCTGTAATTTTTCTTTTTTCTCAACGGGTGCGACAAAACAATACAATTATACACATCACAAAATTAATCCTACGAGTCGGCAACCTAAACTATTCCTCCTTTTGTCCTTAGATTTATCTTCCATTTATTGTCCATTACTAATCTCTTTCCATCGTAGCAGTTGTCGTAAAGTGCTAAAACAATTTATTTATTTATTTATTTATTTTTTTTGAGGACTTTCCAAATTGATTTGATTAGTGTGTATTTACAACCACCCCTTAAAAAAGTAACCCATTTCAATTGGGTAATCAAAATTTTCAATTTGCCTAGTGGTCCTCATGCTAATTCACAATGCTCCCATTAAAATATTATTGACACGTCAGCATTTGCTTCTATTCATCGGTAGGTCAAGGAGGAGTTCCAATTTTAAAGACGGAGACGAAAAATATGTTTCCCAATCCCACCTTAGCCTCATTATTTTATATATATAAAAAAAAAAGTTCTCTCTTTTTCCCAATCCAACCAATCCAAATCAAAGATTTTATATCATTTTTATAAAATAGTATTATCAAATGGGATTGTTTTCTAATAGCCATTTGAGTGTAAATTATCACTATAGCATGTTAAAATTTATCAACTTTTTATTGACATCCTTAAAAAAGGGAAGAAAAAATCAACTGGTGTTAACGTGCGTGAGAAGCATTGGTCAAAATTGGAGGGATGTATAGTGAAGCAAAAGAAAGAACAGCTACATGCTACCAACTGTTTAATTTATTGAAAATTGGAAAATGAAAGAAGAAAAAGGTAAAGAAAAGGGGTTGAGATTGTGGGTGTGATTTATAAAATTAAAAAAAGAAGAAGAAAAAAAAAAAGAGTTTAGAAAGTTGATTCCTTGCTTCAAACGCTGTCATTGCCATTGCCAATTGTGACCTCGACACGAAGAAAAACACGAACGAGCATGGGAGCTGAGGCTGGAGCTGGAGTGGAACAGACGTTTTTCAAACATTCAGTTGCGTTTGTCAGAAGTATTAATTAAATCAGTTCCAAATCACTCCCTCTCTCATTACTCATTTTACCCACTTGGCTTTCTATGATTTCCATAATTTTAATTTTATGTTCAACTTTTCCTCAATTTTGTTTTTATTCTAAAAATGTGTTTGATTTTTTGGCCTACTGTTCTCCATTTCCCAACGACATGTTAAAACAGTTTTCACTATAAATTCAAATTAATGTTTAAACAAAAATGACAATTGAGTACAGATCAAACGAGAGACACACGTGAAGGTGGAGAAATGTATTTTTACGTCAATTAAAATTATTTAATTTTTTGAAGTTGTGGTTGCATTTCCCATTAGAGGCTCGTTACCCCCCCAAATTACTTGGAGCTGGTTTCTTTTTTTTTTTTCTTTTAATCTATATTTATTTAAAAATCCTACTCACGTAGTGTTCAAAACTTGATTTTTGTTTGTGGGTTTTTTGAACGATATTTTGGAAAACTTCAAAATCCTACTAAACAAGATGAATTTGAAAACAATGGAAAAATCTAATTATTAAATTCATTGGTTCGTACAGTTTGTTTGTGTCTTTGAATTAATGCCCAAAACTAAGAGAATTCAAAATATAATGAATCAAGTCTTTATGATCAAAACACAATACGATAATGTGGATGCACATTTTTTTAAAATTATATGTTTCTTTTCCATTATTAAAGCAATAGAATTGTTAGTAGATCTATTTTCTACAACATATTAACTAATTCATATGTTGGTATACTATTATGGAACGAATCACAAAAGTGAGCATGCTTTTGATTTGATGGAATATGTCTAATTTATTAAATTAAAACGCGAAATCTTTTTTTAACACAGCAACATCACATCGTTTTCTTTATCAATGAATTTTAACTATCAACGGTAATAAAAATTCAATCTATATAAATTAATTGATTGAAAATGAAATTGAGAAGTGGGCATGGATCGTAAAGAAGAAAGAGTAAATTTAGCCTGGAAACAAAAGTGTAGGTGAATTTTTTTAATAGCAAAAACTAAAATATGAAATGAAATAGTTGGACAAATTAACTAAGAATCCATTAAAAAAAAAAAAAAAAAGAAATCGAAAAGAACAGTAAATATAGAGTAGAGATGGCTTAAGTTGAAAAAATGGAAAGTATAAAAAGGAGAAAAAGAGGAGCTAGAAGGAGAGGAGACAGTTTGAAGGACAATATTGTAGATGGAAATTTGCAGAAGTATATATTAGGACTTTCACCCACCCACTGGTGAAAAATAAAATGAGCATTCATATTCTCCAAATCCAAAAATAGAAATAAAAATTGAATTCTCAAGGAAGAAAATAAATAAATAAATAAATAAATAAATGTATGAGTTTCTTAGTATAAAAAAAAAAAAATGATGAATCAAGGCAGATTAATCTGGGTCCTACATCTTAGATCAAGGGGAAGAGGGAGATGGAGGGGCGTAGCGTAAAAACGGCGCAGCGGAAAGAAAGACGGCACAATAAGGAGGAAGGAAATGAGTAATGAGTAATGAGTAGGTAGGGAGGGAGTGACGGTGGTGGTTCACAGTGGAAGGGAAGTGGCAACCAAATGTAAATATTAAACTTTATAAAAACTATATCGGATACAGCTCACATCTACCTTCTTCTGTAAAACAGGCGCGCCCACGGCCAGGGACTTAACCGTCATTTTCCCCTTCTTCCATCCTCAAATCCCTCTGACTAAAATCCTTCTTTACTTTTTTTTTTCTTTTCTTTTCTTTTGACTGACTGCTCATCTAAATTACAAATTAAAATTCTTCAAATATAATTATGCTTATTTATTTTATTTGATATAAAAAGGAAATTTTTAATTTCAAATAAATTCAGAAAAAAATTTAAAAAGGAGATGATTTTGGAGCTTTTCCAACGTCTTGGCTTTTTTTAGTGGACACACCAAGTCCGAATATTTTCATTTTCACCTCTCTGTCTCACTCACCCACCTCCACCTCCACCTCCACCTCCACCTCCGCCTCCGCCGTCGCCGTCCCCGCCCTGACTCTTCCTCCGGCGTCGGTGGCCGTCATCAACGAATCCTTACTCGGATCTTCATTGCTGGAATTTCAACTGCTTCGCTTTCTTTACTTTCATTGTTTCACTATTCCTTCTCTCAACCCACTCTTCCTTTTTTTTCTATCTCATATTTCTCCCTCCAGCCTGCATTTCAATCGGTAAGTCGGTTTCCACTTTTTTTGTGTCTTCTCTTATTTCTTCTCCTGTTTTTGCTTCTCTGTAGTTTCGGTTTCGAATTCGGACGAGGGAGCCAGCGTCTGTTTGACTAATCATTTGTTCTGTTCTCGCAATCGCGATGTTTTTTATTTCGGAATTTTTTTTTCCTTCTCTAATTTGATGCTTCTTCCTCACTTTTTTCTTTGATGGAAGTATGGAACTATCTGCTTCTGTCGGTGATTTCTTATTAAATTTGGTTTCGTGAAGAGGGATTTTAATTTCAACCTGGAATTCTGATAACCGTCTTTTTCAGTGCATTTTTCGCTGTGTTTATTGGTTGGATATTGGAAAGCACTTCAATTAAACTTCAACTGTTTTCCAACATTTTCTAATTCCTTTGGATCTCGCTTGGCCTAAGAACATTGTTGATTCTTTCTAGTCTGGGTAAATTATGTCTACTCTTATCTTTTCTTTTCTTTGTTATTAATAAAAGAATTCTGCATTATCTCCAACAAACACCAATTGTCTTCTGGAGTCAATGATCTTCGTCTACCGATAGTTCTCTGCTTAGATCTCGATGGTTCTTTATCCAACTGATAGTTAAGCATCATTAACATGCATGTCTATCTGAATCATTTTGAGCCATTGAACTTATTTCTGAATTATTCCACTAAATTTCTCCTGTAAATTTATGGTTTATCGTTTGAGAGGTGAGTGGTCTAATTTCTAACTGCCATCCTTCAAATTTCTTCCCGTTCTGGTGTTTCCGTGTAGCTACTTTATATCCTGGCGTTGTTTGTCTCTCATAAATAGCATTGACACAGCGTTTGGGTGTGGTCTGTTTTGTTGCTAAAAATGTTGGCTTAAAGAAATGGATTTCCATTTCTGGAACCTTATACTTTCATCACTTGATACCTGCAAAAAGTTGCGCAGTTACTTCCCTTAATCTGTGCCCACTGCCCTTATTTGACCTAGTTTATTTGGGCTTTTCATTTTCTGGTAACCCTGTTTCTTTTTTGTTAAAAAAATTCTTTCTCATCCCATACGCAATCGATACGATGTGTCAAAGAAAGTATCAGTACCACCTTCAGAAAAATCCGACCTAAGTAATTCCTCTGGCAGCGGCCACCTAGTGATGATGCCAATAGAAGTTTGGGACTGTAATTTTGTCTGAATCTTTGTTTAGAGCCTCAGAGTAGTCTATTCTTTCCCTTTCATCACTCATTACTGCAATTTATGCAGGCTGGTATGGACCGACGAAGTTGGCCTTGGAAGAAGAAATCATCTGAGAAGACAGCAGAGAAGGCCAATACTACATCAGAGTCGGCTGGAAGTCAGGGTGATCAGGTATTTAGTAAAATTAATCCCCCCTTCCCCCCAATAAACTGTTCTGTTTACTGGGTTGTTCAGTGGTACTGTTCTTACCGTATTTCTCTTCCTTCCCTACAGTAATTTCGACTCTTTAAAGTTAGATAATGGCGGTGGGATTTGAATGTGTAATAGCAACTTATTTTTACCTACTTGAACGAATTTTCTTACCATATTTCCTTCATTCCTCTTACAGGATGGTTACAAAAAACCAAGTTATGTGCAAATCTCTGTTGAGTCGTATTCACATCTTACCAGTTTGGAGGATCAAGTAAAAACTCGCGATGAACAAATCCAGACCCTGGAGGATGAGATTAAAGAGCTCAATGAGAAACTAACAGCTGCAAACTCAGAGATGACTACTAAGGACAACCTGGTAAAACAGCATGCTAAAGTTGGTGAAGAAGCTGTCTCAGGTATTATTATATTTTTTTTTTCTGTAATATTGAGAGACGGAAAAATTTTAATTGTAAAATTAAGGTGATTGGAATTTTCTGCTTATTCTGGATGCTTCGTTACAAATCAATGCTTTTATTATTACAGGTTGGGAGAAAGCTGAAGCAGAAGCTCTGGCATTGAAGACCCATCTAGAGACTGTGACACTGTCCAAGCTCACTGCGGAAGATCGGGCATCGCATTTGGATGGTGCTCTGAAGGAATGCATGAGACAGATAAGAAATCTGAAAGAAGAACACGAACATAAATTGCAAGAAGTTATTTTCACCAAGACTAAGCAGTGGGACAAAATTAAACTTGAGTTTGAATCGAAGATGGCAGACTTAGACCAAGAACTTCTTAGGTCTGCTGCTGAAAATGCTGCGCTTTCCAGGTCATTACAAGAACGATCCAACATGCTGATTAAAGTAAGTGAAGAAAAATCACAAGCTGAGGCTGAGATTGAGATGTTGAAGGGAAACATTGAATCATGTGAAAGAGAAATAAATTCACTTAAATATGAACTACACATTGTATCCAAGGAGTTAGAAATCCGCAACGAAGAAAAGAATATGAGCATGAGGTCTGCTGAAGTGGCCAACAAGCAACACATGGAAGGTGTTAAGAAAATAACAAAGCTGGAAGCAGAATGTCAAAGATTACGTGGCCTTGTGCGGAAGAAATTGCCTGGTCCTGCTGCACTTGCTCAGATGAAGCTAGAGGTTGAAAGTTTAGGCCGGGAATATGGAGACACCCGAGTAAGGAAGTCACCTGGTAGGCCTCCAACTCCACATATGTCATCTGTGACTGACTTTTCCCTTGATAATGCACAGAAATTTCAAAAGGAGAATGAGTTCCTCACAGAACGACTGTTAGCCATGGAGGAGGAAACAAAGATGCTTAAAGAGGCTTTGGCAAAGCGTAACAGTGAACTGCAAACTTCCAGGAGTATGTGTGCCAAGACAGCGAGTAAACTTCTAAATTTGGAGGCGCAGCTTCATAATGGAAATCACCAAAGAAGCTCCCCAAAATCTGTTGTTCAGTACACTGCCGAAGGCTTTTCATGCCAAAACACAAGTCATCCTCCCAGTTTGACCTCTATGTCTGAAGATGGAAATGAGGATGGCCAGAGTTGTGCAGATTCTCTATCCATAGCAGCAATCTCTGACATTTCCCAATTGAGGGAGAAGAGAAATGAAAAATTAAATAAAACCGAAAGTGGAAGTCACTTGGAGCTCATGGATGATTTTCTGGAAATGGAGAAATTGGCATGTCTATCGAATGAGTCAAATGAACCCATCCCTGCTTCAGATAATTCAAACAATAAGGCCTCTGAAGTTGTACACCAGGATTCTAATGGTATCCAGTCCGAACAGCATCTGGATTTAAGTCCATCTACAAATGTTGTATCGTCTACTATTGATTTGCCAGCAGAGAGTGCTGGACCTGATTCCGATGGATTGCCCTTGATGAAACTCCGATCAAGGATATCCATGATTTTTGAGTCTATTTCAAAGGATGCAGATACAGGCAAAATTTTGGAGGATATTAAATGCATTGTGCAAGATGCTCACGATGCACTTCAGCAACCCACTATCAGTTTGAGCTGTGCTTCTGAAGAAGTGCAATGCCATGACATGACATGTGATAGGCAAGCCAATCCTGACGATGCTGGTTTAGGAGTTGAAAGAGAAATTGCTTTATCCCAACCTTCTAGACTTAATCAGCCCATGAGTCAAGACTTGGAAGCTGCCATCTCGCAAATTCATGAATTTGTGCTGTTCCTTGGAAAAGAAGCTTCGAGAGTTCATGATACATTATCTCCAGATGGGCATGGATTGGGCCAAAAAATTGAGGAATTCTCTGCCACCTTTAATAAAATTGTGCATGCGAACACGAGTTTGGTGGACTTTGCTATTGTTCTTTCTCATGTTTTATCTGAAGCGAGTGAGCTCAGATTTAGTTTCATTGGATGCAAGGATTCTGATGGAGATACTAATAGTCCTGATTGCATAGACAAGGTTGCTTTACCAGAGCACAAGGTTGTCCAAAACGATTCACTGGAAGAAAGATATACAAACGGTCGTTCCCATATCTCAAGTCCAACTTCTGATCTTGAAGTTCCTTGTGATGGTACTCTAGTCTCCAGCTATGAATCAAATTCCAGGTTACCCAAACTCTCGTCAGAGGACATTGAAGAGCTTAAATTAAGCAAGGAGAACCTGTCAAAGGATTTAGCAAGATCCACAGAGGATCTTGAGGCAACTAAGCGTAGACTGCAGGAAACAGATCAGCTGCTAGCAGAATCTAGATCTCAGCTGGCTTTTGCTCAAAAGTCAAACAGCTTATCAGAAACACAACTGAAATGTATGGCCGAGTCGTACAGGTCACTTGAAGCACGTGCAGCGGATTTGGAAACTGAGCTAAATCTTTTGCGAGCTAAATCTGAAGCTTTGGACAATGAACTTCAAGACGAGAAGAGGAATCATCACGAAGCTTTGTCCAAGTGCAAGGAGCTCCAAGAGCAACTACAGAGGTTAGTCTTGTACTTTCTCCCTTGCATGAGCAAAGGCCGCCTATATGTGTAAAATGATAAGTGATGTACATCAATATGCCTGTCCTAAATTTCACAATCCAATTTCCCGTCATACCTGATTTTATTATATCGTTATTTGTTTTCTATTTAGTGCATCACCGGAGTCAAATTTTCATCTCCGTTGTTTCTTATGTTGCAGGAATGAGGTTTGCGCTATTTGTTCTTTAGCAATTGATGGTGATCCCCAGAAGAGCCAGGTGAAGTTGACTACTCTTTCCTTTTTTTAAATTGCTTTGCCCCCAGAAACGCTCTACAATTACCATTTTGACATATGGAGGAAGGAATGAGCGTGAAAGAAAAGCACTAACTTGTTCACCGAAGTTTTTTTCTGGAAACACTTTTGCAATATTTTTCTGTGCGTTGTGTTCATTCCTTAACGTAATCTACAAATATCGTTCAAGAATAGCTTGTTTTTATTGAGGAGTAATGTAATATTTTGTTGAACTTTCTAGTATTGAACTTGGTAATTCTTTTGTTACATTAGGAGATAGAGTTGGCTGCGGCAGCAGAGAAGTTGGCAGAATGTCAAGAAACAATTTTTCTTCTTAGCAAGCAGTTGAAATGTCTCCGCCCCCAACCAGAATTTGGTGGATCTCCATTCAGCGAAAGAAGTCAAAGAGGCGAAGAGCTTACTGAGGATGAACCATCTAAAAGTGGCACCAATTTGCTGGACCTGGATCGGTCTGAAATGGATACCGCCGCTTCTGCGATGACACCCATAGTCGGTGAAGAGTCCCCGTGTAGTGCTTCTGACAGTGAAGGAGGAAGCTTCTTGAGATCACCTATCAATTCAAAACATCCAAAACACAGGCCAACCAAGTCAAGCTCCTCTTCATCTTCTTCCGCTCCAACTCCAGAGAAACAGGCTCGAGGATTTAGTAGATTCTTCTCCTCAAAAGGAAAGAACAGTCATTAGGCATGCTACTCTCTTGCATGATAATGTGATTCTGTTAAAATATTTCATTCAATAATATAAATAGATAAAACCAAACATAGACATCGAAGATTTTAGATGGGAGTCAGTTTTGGGAGCTCAATGTCGTGAAAGTTAGTGCAAAAAGGATGCTTTCAAAGGTCTCTTTTAGCTGCTGTACCTAATGCTGTACATTATATTCACATCTGTTAATTTTTCATCTGTTCTTTTTTCTGTGTTCTCCCCCTTCTAATCTTCAGCGTGGTTTTCTGAACTGGAACACATGTAATGCAAATATATTCTTGAAGGCTTGGCTTTCCTTCACACTTATCTGGACTGGACATTGGTTTTTTATTTCAGCTCTCTCTCTCTCCACATGAAAATGGATTTCAAATTGACGAGTTACTAACACTGGTGCTTGGTTTGCGAATCAGCAGTTCTTGGCCGCCTGGAAATGTGGTGGTGAAATTTGGACTGGACTTTGTAATCAAATTGTGGATCGATTGGTCTGATTTTATTGGGTTTTTGGACCCCACTTTTTGAAATATATATAACCCATTTACAAAGGGTATGAGTTGGTCGGAAATTGCAGGGATAAGCAAGGCACATGAAGTATAGGACCATAGGCCGTATTGATGAGCTGAAATGAGGGCTCCATGTGGGGTATTTTAATCACATGGTCCTCAGTTCAATTACTGATGCAACCAAATCCGTGACAGCCAAACCTGTTGGTCCGTAGTTCAACTGTGCTGTAGAAATAGTACACTGTATAATACAGTTCTTTAATCTTCTTCAAGCATCCACTATTTGCCTCAATAATTATTAAGAAGAACTGCCCTTGGATTAATTAAAAAAAAAAGTTCTTTTATTTTTATTACCAATGTTGTTGAGAAAAAGCTAATCCAAACATAGTTCAACTAGTCAAGACATAATTTTTCAACGTGGGTTTGAATTCCTACCTCCACATGTTGTATTAGAAATAAAAACGTTGTGGAGAAAAAATAAGAGAAGCAACATCACTCGATTATTATCAGATCAATTGCAATCTTTTTTTGGCAGCAAGGATTTCAATACAATGCTTTCTACTTTTAATGAATTATGTATGAACTAGATCGAAAATATTTCTATTCCTACTTTTTCTGGTAACTACTCTATTGTAGCGAATATAAAGATCCAACTCGTCCCAAACTTTTCTAGTATAGTCCAACATTTTCATCAAATATCAAATAGACTTGTCCAAAATATAGAATCCATTTTTCTCTCCTTTACAATCAATTTCTAAATTGGTTAAACGAGCAATGATGGATATTAAATGGTGTCATATATATGATCACGATGTCGGTTGGATGCATAATAGACAAATCAGTTTCAAAATTTTGGTATAAATTTACACGTTGTTTGAAATTTATTGTGTAATGTAATGGACTGGACGACGAGCATGTATTATTTATTCAATGATGATCCTTAGAATCGCCATTCCATAGTTTTCTGTACGGATTAATTATGCAGATGAAATAGAGGAGGAGAGAAATTGAAGGCCCCTTTTTCGAATGCATTATTTCATTACGTGTGTTTGGGATGAAGAGACAAAGCAGTAAATATGAAGCAAAGCTTATGCCAATAAATAATGGGTATCGAAAACTGCAAATTATAATGTCTCCAAAAGAAATTCAATTCCCATATGATTATGATTATTATTATTTATTTTGCAGCCCAAGATCCGTCCACCATTTTCGATGAGATTTATCTCCTTTTTGTTTACTAAAATCTTCATGCAAATCCACTTTCGAGATTTTCATTACGTACCAAATTTACCTTTTTTTTCTCATAATTTTTTATGTCCCACTACACCACTACTGGGAGCACTCCATCTCCTCAAAGTAAAATCGTTGTACTTCTTTCATTTTTATTGTTTCATCTTTACTTTAAGTACACATTAAGACTGTTGGATAGAACCAGTGGGAC
>JAOANK020000038.1:3311431-3329247 GCA_026257165.2 Telfairia occidentalis | reverse complement strand
AATTATAAAAAAATACTATCGATTTTTACTTTAAATAAAAAATACCCAATTTTAAATTAAACTACACGATTCTACGTGCATTGCACGTGTTTCTGGCTAGTAATATTAAAAGGGGCTGTGGAGGATAATTTTTGTCTTCCAATTTTTTTCTCAATTTTTAATACATACCCATTTTACCCTTCAAATATCTATGAAACGCGACTATTTAGGTTAATGTGTCTGTTGAGATGTGTCTATATAGACATGTTCTTTCACATAAAGTCACCTCTAACAGACGTGACCATTTGGGTCGAGGTGTCTGTTGAGAAGTGTATGTACAAATAGACACGTTCTTTCACACATAGTCACCTCTAACAAGATGCAACTAATTGAGTCAAGGTGTGCGTTGAGAAGTTTTTGTACAAATAGACATATCCTTTCATATAAGTTATCTCTAACATTTGGCTATTTAAAAGTTTTTTTTAGTAAATAACCATTTCGCCCTTCAAACAAACAAGACGAGACTGTTTGGGGGTTTAGGTATTCTTTGTGAGATGTGTCAGTGTAGACAAGCATGTTCTTTCACACAAAACTACTTCTAATGGATGAGTATTTAAGAAGTATTTGTTTATATTTTATTTTTAAAAATGTGATATTATAAAGAAGAAACTTAATTTTAAATTATAAAAAATACTATTATTTTTACTTCAAATTAATTCTACACGATTCGGCGTGCAACACACGTGTATGTTGCCAATTATTTTAACTGGATGTTCCTTAACGGTTGCCAAGGAACCTTCAAAATATTGTTTTTTGTAAAGAAATAATACAAGAATGTAGTAAATTTGTAAGCAAAACAGTGTGTGTGTAAAGCAAAAGAATGTAGGAACAAGATGGGCCTAAACCAGTTTCTCAAGCTCTAAATGGACTATCGGCCCATGAAAAAACGAGCTCGCCCATTTCTTGGGCCGTTTACTCCCGAAAAGGTAGTGAGTGTAGTGTTTTTTTCAATAATAATAATAATTTTGTAATTGACGTACAGCTTTTTCCTATTCAATTTTAAAATTACAAACTTTTAATGACTTAAAATTATGACAACCATGAATTGATATTGATTAATATAAACATATATTAATTATTGATTTATTAATATAACTAAATTAAATTTCAATATTTACAATTTTGTAATTGAACTTGCTAATGCTTTAATTTTACAACGGGAATATCAGTCAACATAACAAAAAATTCATGGCTGCTTAATCAATGAATACAAAATAAAGCATTTTGGAAAACGAAGATCCAGAATACGATTCTGATTATTGCAAATAGGCATGGAAGTAAATGAAGATCCAAAATATAACAATATCATTATCATTTCACAACTGAATATTGACAAATAATTCACTGTTACAAGCATAGCGAAAAGACATTTGAAGAAAAAGAAAAAATCTAAACACCATAAAAACCGAGAGTTGAAGAAGCATAGATTATACACAATTGAAGTTGGCATTGAATCCTCGGCAGCTTCCTTAATCGACTCGCATGAATTTTCTACTACTCATTCCCTTCTCAAACTATCCTCCTAAACTGACAATGCTGGTTGCTGCGGCGACCCATCTTCCACCTGCAAGCTTTTGTAATAGTTGACCAACACCTTCCATCCACCGGGGCACATGAAACCGTCGGGAGGGTTCTCGCCGCTCCTTGCAAAGTTCCGCATCTAACACAAAACATATGCAACAAAAGCTCTTAACAATTCAGTTACCATGTCGCGAGGCAATGTATAGTGCATCCTGTTCAAACACAACTAAGCTCTTAGTCTCTTACCTTTGTTCCGGAGATGAAGAGGAAATCTTTCGCACGCGAAGGGTCGAAGAACGCCATCTTCTTCGCCACAGTGTCATATGCTGCGACCTGCGGTCAACGGGATGTTAAAATGCAGACGGAGGAAAGTTAGGAAGAGGAAAAGGAGGGGCGGGCAACAACTGAGGCACTGACCTTGAAGGGCAATATGTTTAGCTTCTCAAGGCCAGGGGCCATACTTAAGACCTTCTTGCCATGGTCCGGGTCATATAAATCTCTCTTCTCTGTTGGGTGCCCCATTCCAGCAGGGTCTCGACCAACAATGTAGAAATTTGCACCTGCATTGATCCTTGCTTTAGCATGCCATTGCACTTCGGTTGGACCAGCATAATGCATTGGCGACGGGAAAATGGAGACGATGGTCGTTTCAGGGTCAAGGACTCCATCTTCTAAAACCTAAAGACACGGAAATCAATAGAAATGAACGTACTTTTCAGATACGCAGAACAACGCAAGCATATCAAACTGAAGAGTAGAGATGAAGCATGTAATTCAACTAACTTCCTGTCGAGTTGCTTACCAATATTTCCCTCAGTTAAAGAATGTTGGAAAAGTTAGACAATGGTGCATTTTTAACTTCAAATAGTATGAAAATGGAGAGGATTTTGGATGTCGAAGAAAAAACTATTCAGAATGAGGTTAATGAAAACTGTTGGTTGATAGGAAAAACAAACCTTGCTATGTTGCTCCATTCGTACATCCAACGGCACATCGTCTGCCTTAGTGAAACCACCCAAAGGATGAAGTAACAGAATTGGATTCTTGTAGCCCATGTCCAACAGTCGCTTTCGTGTATCATTCATCAACAAAGCATGGCCATTGTGCACAGGGTTCCTCAATTGGAAGGCAAAAACAGCATCGGACTGACGCCTATCGAACTCTTGCCGAAGTTGTTTCGGAGACAGCCTATAATGATCAAGTCCATCGTTGTATTTGATAGGGTTTATTACTTCAAGATCTCCACCAATAAGCCAGTTTCCAGCATTTGTTATGACCTCATCGACATATGGCAGCCCTGGTACAGTTGTCCCCCAAGTTCTAGCTATTCTCTCTTCCTTGTTATGGTTGAATACCTCAATGCTGCAGAAGAATTCAAAGTGAGGTTGGAAAATAAAATAATTTGGGTTCAGTTTGACAACATATTTCCCTCACTGCTCAAATAAAAAGAAAATTTCTAGAAGAATCCATAGATACAGTACTAAGTTTATCTTTCAATCAGAATATGACCAACATTGGGCGTTTGTATTTGTAAACTAATAAAGAAAGATTGCCAGGATTTTCACCTTACTTGTGAACTTCAAATAACCAGAGATCTTGTTACAAACGAGCTAGAGACAAATAAACATTATAAAATATTGTGCTCCAATCTAAATATCTCAAGATCAACATTCAACAAAGTTGTTACGAGCAAGTGGCATAGAATTATTATTATTATACAGCATCTCTTGGGGATTTAAATAATTGAGTTTATGTCATATCCTATACGATATTCCAAAAGAAGGGGATCAATCACTTGGTTGCCAACCGAAAGGCCCCAACAAATGAGCGGACAAGAAAACAGCTCCTCTTCGTAGATCAATTACAACAAACAAAATCCACAAAACGCCATCTTCATCTATGGTGACCTCGAAGGTCGAATGGAATTAAATTAAATTAACGAATGATAAAACTAACCTGCGAAGAATACCAACCAAGTCTCCATTGGGACCGAGCAACCCCACATTGGGTGATGACCCAATTTGGTCCTTAACATCGTCGCAGATGGCCAGAACAATGGGAAGCGACATGTTTACAAGAGACCCATCTTTAATTTTGAGGCAATTGAAATGCAAACTCTGCAAATACTCGTCTTCCCTCATGAACCCTCTCAAGGGGCTCGCCCATCCTTCGCTGATGACATGGACCCACTCGAGATCAATTTTGGTCAATTTCACCTTCGGCAATGGCTCGGCCTCCAAAACCCTCGCGGCCCTTTCACTTTCCGGCACCACCAAGTCCACCACAGCCCCACCGTCGGGCTCGATCAGCGAGCTCTTTACCGAAGAGCGAACCGAACGCGGCGAAGAGCCCTGCATTGCGGGTTTAAACACCAAAGGCTCCGAAACGTAAATGGGTTTGGATTTAATCTTGGTGCTGTAATGACTCGTAATCGCCGTTCTTTTTATTGTTGTTTGAAGATTGAGGCTGATCTGGGGAGAAGTGGCGATGTGAAGTTTAGAGACTAGAGCCATCTTCGGTTTGGGGGGAGATTCGGGGGATGGGTTTTGCCAAAATAGGAGTACAGGTCCGACGAAAATGGAGAAATGGAATACCTGTATCTGTAAAAAATGAGATCATAAACATACTTGTGGGGAAAAAGAAGGAAAAGGGAACCAAGAAATTGCCCCTTCTTTAGAGATCCACACGTTCGTTTGTGGCCTTTTGCGCTTGGGAAGAGGGTGGATTGCTTGCGGCTAAGCGCCTCTGACACTTTGGAGTCTAAAACACTTGTGGCTGCGGTGTGGTCATGGGCCGAAATTCCAACGATTCTTCTTTGAAAGCAGGGACCATTAGTTTAATCATCGTTACTCTTTAATTTCTATGCTTTTAAAAGTTTTTTTTTTCTAATAAATCTTTCTATTTTTAATTTGATGTCTAGTAAATATTTGTCCTATTGATGTATAAATTTGATGAAGTGAGAATTGTTAATGTAGAGTTCAAGTCATGTGTACGAAACTAACATCTAGTGTGGAGCTTGATAGCTATATGGACAATCTTTCGTAGCTATCACGGTAGTGTAATTTCTGCATGTAGGATATGGACAAGTTGTCTTAGCACCTGAATGAGGCACGTCAGGTCGACAATGCGCTTAGCTCTTTTATATTGTTGAAGCAAAAACACACAACAATCTTATCTAACAGCCAAATCCTTAGCAAGAAAAACAAATCAGTGAAGTGCAGTCTCAGAGATGAAGAACTTATTAGCACAAGTTTAAAAAATAGATGAAGATAATGGAAACAATCAACACCAAAGAATTATAGTGGTTCGATCAATTTGATCTACATCCACTCTAGAAGGTCATCTATTATGCAGTGAGAACTTACAAAGATCAGAGATAATCTCTCTTCACTCTACCAGAGTACATTCAAGGAATCTTCACCCGAGACTCTCTTATTGCACTCAGATTCAGAGTTTATTACAACTCTTTACACAGCTCTCAACTCTCTCCTCTCTCTTACTCACACCGCCTCAATTTCAGAAAAAACAGGCTCTCACACCTTCATCCACCCTAGTGACTTCGAGGTAAAGATGAACCTCATTCACCAATTGGACTCACGCCAAAAATCCCAGGGATTCTCTAGAAGCTTCTTTTCATAACCAACCTCTTCTGTCAGCATAACGGACTCAAGCAGGGAATAGCCCGAACCTTCAAGACCCAATCCATTAGTGTGGGAAATTACTAATAGTCAACCAATAATGAGCTGGCAGATATAGACTGAGCTGGACAAATAAGCTTCCTTTGAATTACAAGAATAGCTTAATCGGCTCAATTTAATTTGCTATCACAAGAACATCAACACATATAATCTACCTTAACCATATTGCAACACCGTTTACTATGTGGATGGATGAAGCCCTACCATGTAGAAGGCTATTTTGTCTACTCATAACAAATTTCATTAGTTTAACACTTACATGTAACATTGACTACATTCAAAATCAGCTTACCAATATGAGGTTAACTCAATGAATGATAATCTATTACAATTTCAAAGGTCGGTAGATATACTTCACCCTCTATAATTATTAAACTAAAAAATCATTCAAAATCACCTCATCACATAATTGATCTTAAATAATATATAATGAGTGCATGAGCTAAATGACAATATAAAGACGAATAAATATAACCTATAAAAGCTTGTAAATTATTCATTTAATTTTGACCAAAATCTTCGAGTTGAGTGATAATTTGCTGACAATCCAAAGAAAGAATATGGGTCCGTCCAAAATGAATCCCCACCGCTGACTGAGGTCGGAGCATACGTCGGAGTATCCAAAAAGATATTTTTTTTAATGGTTTAGAGATGTTTGAATGTGGACGTTTTGGGTCTCCATCATCTATTATAATAATAATACTAAGATGTTGACCTCTTCCAACATTAACTCATATCTCAGTTCTCATATTGTTATAATAAATATGGTTTCTGTGTGTTGTGTGACAACTGCTAACACAATTATTTTGGCCTATCAAGTGTTTATTACTAAATTAACTTCATTTTGAAAAAATGTCAACCTTGTTAAGATATATATTTTATGATTAAAAATGTTGACCAATAAAAATATTTATATATATATATATTCCAGTAAAGTTAATATTTAATAAAATAATCTTACGGCTTTTTAAAGAATAATCTAACTACTTGTTAGGAATCTTGGGCTGATTCTGCTACAAGAAGCTGCTATTCAGCTATACGCTTTCCTTCTTTTTTTTTTCCCTTAATTTAGTTATTTTCTACACGAGAATCCTAATTTATCGGTGTAAAGTGAGGATGAGACCAAACCATTTAATGAAAATTATCTTACATGTTCTATTGTTTACGTGCAAGTTTATTTTAATTAAAATATATTTTTTCTATTTTACTATCAAATTAAATTCAACCATAGTTTTTGTTTTTTTTATAAAAAAAATCACAATATTTGACGTTTTTTAAATAAACATTCTTTTAAAACTGGGCTGAATATGCAATTCTTGGCCCAAAAAGTGGGATATGAATGGGCTTAACTCCGGACATTGGCTCGGCCTGACATGATGGACCAAATCTCATAAAGAAATGCCCAAATCCGTTACAAGATGCCTTCTTCTTCAGTCATGCTGTTTTGGGCTTGGGCCGTATATGAGCCCAATAAAACAAGAAGCATGAATTGTCATATAATCAATGCTGTGATAGCATAAATAAATCACGTATTGTTTAATTTTTTAAATTAATAACTATTAATTTAATTTTAATTTATGAAAAACTGATACTATTTATAAAAATATTATACGGATTTTATCATTTTTATAATCGTCCTTATCTTTAACTCCATGTTCTGTGCATGAAAAATATATATATATAATAAAGCCACGTGCTTATGAACACCGTTGCTGCAAAATATTTTTAATAACTGTTCTAATTTCAACTAATTAATCAACTGGAAAGAATTTTATTAAATTTCTATAAACTGATGACATTAAATAAACAGAACATGCTTTTGAGTAATGATTTAAATAAAACCAAACCAATATTTCACGTGCAAAACCTAATCCGAAAAGGCAATAGGAAAAAGTACAACTTTTTAAATAATTAAAAGATGAAATAAAATACGATAAACTTTTTTTCTATGGCTATAGGATTAGAAAACATGGGCCAAAGATTTAATTTGGGCCATAAGACATTAATAATAATAATAATGATCACTTTTGTTTGATTTCTGATTGAGTTGACTGCGTTTCAGACATAACTATCTTTATTTGACAGATTAATTTTTTTTTTTTATTTGACAGATGAATTTGGTTGGTTGGTAGCAACAAAAGGAATTCGAATTGGAGCTGAAATGCCACGTGTGCGGCTCACCCAATACCCTTCCCTCTTCCAATTGCCAGCTGTCCTCGAACCCGACAAACCATTAATTTAAGATTATTAATATTTCCAAAGAATCAACAAAAAACCATAACATTACACAGAAGATTTCTGAGGATCAAAATATCAAATCGGCTCTACTTTTCTAGGCAATTCCATTTTTGGTGCTTAATCATATCCTTAATTACCTTCTTAACGGGTTAAAATTTCTCAAACAAGATATTTTATATAATAATAATAATAATAATAATAATTGTTACCAAAAAATTGATGTACTGTAAAGTTATTATAATTTGAACACATTATTACTCGAAATAAATAAATTTTGTAAATGAGCAGAGTGAGTTTTAACTATCACATGTCACATAACATAATATTTAATTAGTTGAATATCTACGTGTTCAGAGATATTAATAGAACCATTAATTTTATAGAATGTCTATTTGAAAATTTGAAATATATTTAAGATAAATTGAGAATGTTGGAGTAAATCATTAGCTACTTCAAAGTGATTAATTTATTTTTAGAAGTTAAAATAATTACTGGGATTTACTTCATTTTTTTTAAAACAATTACATAAATTAAAAATGAGAAACTTTGGATTAGGTGTTAGAAAACTTTGATGTAAAAAGCGATACATCCCTAAAGTTGGCATAATAATTATTAAAAAAAAATGGGGCAACTTTGGAAAGCAATGGTCATATCAAAGGCAAAACTTTAGCAGTCCAAGCACCTTTCCAAAAATTAAAATTCATAAATAAAATAATGATATCGCCCACTCTCACAGCAAGCAACAATCGTCGTTGGTTGATATTTTCTTTTTCAAACAAACAAAAAAAAAGTAATTAATTAATTAAATCTCTTTTTGCTGTCGCCACCACCACACTCTTCCACGTAGTTATCCAATTATAAATCACCAAGATTCTTCGTTACAAAGAAATTTTTTACCAGATCTAAACTTAACTAAAATATTATATATCACGTTGGCTTGATTATTTTTTGTGTAATTGAAAAAGAGAGAGCCTATTGCCACATAATTACTTCGTCATATTAATTAACGACTAATTATGAAATTATAGGGTTGTTAAGAGATTGCCTTCTGTTGGCTTGCAGGCGTTTGTTTTAATTACGCAATCTCTAGACACCATTCATATACCATATTCTAACGACCATATAATTTTTTGCCCTTTCCCTTTTTATATATTGTTATTATCACACATCAAGGAATTCGTTGGATCATAATTTATAATGTGACGCACGGTGGAGCTAATTATATATATATATATAAAGTGTGAGCCAAAAAAAAAAAAAGGTAAAAAACGAATCTTGCTTTACAAATAATAAGATTTTCGTAGTGGCTATATTACACCAAATATTCATGTCTTGCCGGCGGCGAACTTTCCGACGACCAATAATATTTAAAGAAAATGAAAGTTAATTATTGAATTGCTTTTATGGAAGAGAGTTTGAATGGAATTTGAAAACCAAAACATAGCAGCAGCAAATGATATTATTATATATATCAAAGTCCTTACATCACATGTTACGTTTGCAATAAAGAATATTTTTAATTAATTAATAAAAAAAAAAAAAAAAAGGCATTACAGAGAGTGGTGGGGAAAATAGTTACAATGATGAAGCTGAGGGACCCAGAAAGCCGTGTGAGGAGCTATACCGGAGTGATGTCGTTTTGGGACAATGGTTAGCTGACAATTTCAACGTGAATTTCATCGTGGATAAATATCAATTTAAGAAGAAATTAAATTTGTGAGAGATGTGATATGTCGGGGGACTTCGGCTTTATTTTTATTTTTTGGAGTATAAATAAAATTGGTCGTCACCCCAATTTTGGCACTCTCTTTATTTCTCTAACATTTTAATTCCTCCAATGGAAACTCAGTCTAGATTTAAACGAATCTGTGTCTTCTGCGGTAGCAGCCCCGGCAAGAACCCCAGCTATCAGCTTGCCGCTCTTCAACTAGCCGAACAATTGGTACGTTACATTAAGTTCATAACTTACGATAAATTTAATTCTAAACATTACTCTCTTCAATATTCTGTTCTAATATCGCCTAAACTTAAAAGTGTAAGCTCACAGTTAATGGTGAATTATTTAAATTTTTTTATCCATATTCTTTGGACAGTTTCTTTGCATTCACGTGTATATGTCACATAGATATGATTTTAGGCTGGTTGGAAATTAATGGTATATGATGAGAAATAATTTTTGGAGGAATGAAAGAAAACCAAACAGCGTTTACCCCACAACTTTATGAAATTATGATATGATATGTCAGTTGGCGACAGAAGTTGAGAAAATGAGATGTACCCAAAATTAATGGAGAAGAATGATGAATAATGACATTGTTTTTCATTAAATAATGCATTAATAATAATTAGAGAAGTTAATTAAATAAGAATACAGGTGGAAAGAAATATTGACTTGGTTTACGGAGGAGGTAGCATTGGGCTCATGGGTTTAGTCTCCCAAGCTGTGCACGACGGTGGCTGCCATGTCTTAGGGTAACTCTTTTTTTTTTTTTTTTTTCTCTCATATATTTGTTTTTCATATATATGCAATATATAAATTCATTAAGAATTTGGCCTTTTGTTTGTAGAGTGATTCCAAGGACCCTCATGTTAAGAGAGGTAATTAAAATTAATTGTTACATATATATTTTAACTATTTTATGATTTTTAAAGCTATCGAATTAATAAGATGAATTTAAACATCATAATTAAGTTTAAGAATATGGGTAATATTTTTCAGCTGACCGGAGAAACGGTCGGAGAAGTGAGACCTGTGTCCGGTATGCACCAACGTAAAGCTGAGATGGCAAAACAAGCCGACGCGTTTATTGCCTTACCAGGTACTTTGATTTCACACATATTTTAATACCTCCCTTAATTACAGTAATTTTTTAATAAAGTTTCAAACTTTCAATTAAGTCACTATTTTTAAATCTGTTACTTAATCTAAACCAATCATGATGATTGTGGATTTGCAGGTGGGTATGGCACTTTAGAGGAGCTTCTGGAAGTAATCACTTGGGCTCAACTTGGACTCCACGACAAACCAGTAAAATATCTCACACTTTTTTTTTTCCTTTAAAATTAATTACTGCACCCAATTGAAGTTCAATTTCATGCCTCTTTCTAATATTAAATAGTCAGAGCTTTTTTTTTTGAAGAAAGTTAGTCAATAAAGGGAGTGCGTGTGTGTTTTTTTGTAATGGCCATTCCAAGTGAGTACGGCAATTAGGATTTATCCATATAAAAAAGGCTAATTGATTTGATCAGTTGCAATTGCTTTATGAATCATTGGAAAACCAAACGAAGAAGACGATGAACTTATATAAATTTGAAATGGAGGGGTACGTGTATAAATGTTATAGAAATAGAATGAAACTGATAATGGCGGTGGTGCACTTTAATAAGGTGGGGCTATTGAACGTCGATGGCTATTACAACGCCCTCCTCTCGTTTATTGACAAAGCTGTGGTGGAAGGTTTTATTACACCAGCTGCCCGTAACATCATTGTTTCTGCCCAGACTGCCCAGGAACTCATGTCCAAGCTCGAGGTACATTTCTTAATTTGGTCAACCAATCGTTTGGTTACACGTGGGGATGACCCAAGGAATTAGTCAAACCAAAATGGAATTAACGGAACTAAATTAGTTTTTTTTTTTTTTTTTTTTTTTATTTTTTTTACTTTGTTGGATGATTATAAGCCCAAGCACTCGGGAGTTGCCGGCTAGATCATATGATCGGGAGATGGAGAGACAGACGATGGGTTTCAAATCAAAAACAGACATTGCCCGTTGACTAATTAGTCTCATTGTTTTGGACACACAAAAGAAAAAATAAACGACAAAAATTTGTGTCTGTTTCTATTTCTGTGTGTTGATCAAGCCAAGCCTCCATTTTCTTTTTCGAACCTGTAAATACTGTAGATGGTGGAACTGAAACTTATAATCGAAGGGAATCACTTATTTTTCAATGTTGTTACTTACTGCATACACAATATTAGCCCTTATAATGTTTTCTAAATATGTTAAATATCATTTCAAATAATCGAAGCCACGGTTGTTTTTTTTTTAGTTCAAGACAATAAATAGATATGGAGATTTTTTGCGAGAGGTTACTAATATTTGAATTAAGTGCTCAAGTTGAAATTAAAAGTGTTAAAAAAATTGGTACAGCACTTTTGCACATATTGAACATCACTTGTGTACTAATTTCTATTTATACTCATACTCAGTTTACCTTTATTCATACATAACTTCACTTAAACCTTTTATTTTAAAGCTAACTTTCTATTACTAATTAATAGACAACCATATTTTGTCTTTTCTCTCACTTATATCACCTCATACTTTTTAAGATTAAAGTATTGATTTGGAACAAAAGTGCTTATTTTAAAAGTGGCCCCATGCACCCTTTATGAATTGAAATTTAGAGGCTATCATGATCTAATTAAACGAAACATGGTTGTCGCACTCTGTCCAAATTTGGAGTGGACAGAAGAATTCTCCTGATCAATACAAAAACTCACATCTTTTCAGCATACCACTACGAGAGCAGAAAGAGTGGGTTTAACTTTTTAACTTTTGCGATTGGAAATTATTAAGCTCTCCTAATGTTGTGGATAAGGACGCAGGAAGAATGAACACCTGTGCAGTTTTTGTTTAATCGCCATTTTTGTGCTCCTGTAATCCCACGTCCGCCATTAACATCTGTAAAGTTCAAAATTTGAAGTAGGCAAGCTGAGACATCAGACATGCCCTCTGATTTCTCTGCAATGTCTCTTCACCCTCTTCATTTTAACGTGGAACAGAAGCATCAACTTTGTCAATGCCATTGGGGCCTTCCAAACCAACTCATCTTGTCAGTAACAGTGAACTGAAAACAGACAGGGCAACAACAAATTCCAATATTTATCACTCAAATAAAGAATTACATCTCATTATCGTTCAAACAAGGTTCCAAAGCAGCTCAGCTCACTTCAGATGCATAGTTAATTTCACTGTGCGACTTGGCTTCTGTTAGGGATTGACAAACGCTCATCCGCAAGAAGTAAACTCATCATAGCACTAATAGTTTCCAGTACAAATAAGTGGTAAGCTACAAGATATAATACAATCACAAATTTAGATAATATGATATATTTATATATATACGAGGTGCATTAGGTGAAGGACTGCACGGCTGAGGAGGTGGTGACTAAACTCGATAGCAGGCCGACGACAAGAGCACTGTTGTACGTGCTTGGTTCTCCTTGCATGGAATTGTTTCGTGAGTCAATATATGTCTCGTTAAGGAAGGGTCCACCAACGAGAGCTCCATAAGCTACATTTGGGTTAGGGTCAGTTGAGTCGAGCCACTTAAAGCCGTCTTTGCACTTGGTTTTGGCATCAGCTGGGATTGATGCACCTCTGTGGTGGACATACTGTGGGAATTTGTCACCGTATCCCACAAGATAACTCATTTTCAAAGGATTTTTTCCCAACACATAATCAGCCTGGAAAGAGAAGTGTCCAACTTAAAATCAATAGGACTTTCACTTGAGAAGTAGCATATATTACTCATGCGAAATAAAGGGTGTGCTTACCTGAGATTTGGCAAATTTTCTTAGATCAGCTGGTGTGTAGGAATCTCCACTGCAAGACAATTTTGCAGTTCTAGAGGTAAGCATATAATCACTGTAAAGGGCAGCTAAGAATGCTGAAGACACAGGATGCTGCAGAGAGTTCCATTCGCTGACCCAGATGAGACCACCTGTACCAGAAGTGTTGATCGATAAATCAAAAAGTTCTAGAGAAAAATGCTTGCAACAATCTCATAAATCCAGGGATGATAGGATATCACATTTTAAAAAGTCATTACATAGTTGAAGAAATTACTTACTATCTGTTCTGCTTGTTGTCGCTGTTGGAGACTCTGGTATTAGGCCACACATGACAGCCTCAGCTGTTTTCTTGTAAACTTGAACTGACTTTGAAGCGTCTTTGGAGCCAAAGAAGCTTAACCGAGACAGTAAAACCTGCATAAACATTGCAGAAACAGAGACTAGGTTAAGATGTCAATGTTCGTTAGCTTCTGTTTCCACTAGATTTCAATTGTAATAAATTGAAATAAATTCATTTGTTTATCATTAAAAATAAAAGGATTTGTAATCAAAAGTGGTTTAGAATCTTATGCTTATCAATTCCATAGTAAAATACTTGGATTTTGTAAGATTTCAAAACTAAATCACAAATTTTTTTTCATTTCCGTTGAACATTCAGAAACTTTTTTAGTTACATTAATTCAAAATAACATTTAGAACGTTAAAGCACTTCTAGTTTTTAAGGTAATTTCTTGTACTTCCTTGATTCCAAACAGAGTTACAAAGGAGAAAATAAATGCCTTGTTATGCATGAGATGGTAATAATAACAAGATAATATGTGCAATGTAAGGAAATGACAGCGGTATGTCTGAGCCTACAGCAAAAGTTTTTAGTTTGAAACTACAATCTAAAGTTTTGCCTCTCATGACATGGACGGTTCAATCGAAACTTCGGAAGTTCCTTTTCCCCTTCGTTACATGCTTTACTATTAGCTTCTAGATTCAATAGGAATGGATGTCCGTGTACAGCTACAATGATTTCAGAATAAACATATCAAATGAAAATAATGTTAAAAGTAAAGCTCAAACTTCAACTAATCTCATCAATATTTTTTTAGTGACAACTGACAATTATAAATTCTACATGTTACCACTTAGATAGGAATCCATCACTAGATAAGAAAGATACGTACTTGGGTTGCTGCATGCTTGTCATCCCAACTAAACCAGGTGGGGCTTCCCCATTTAGCGTACAATTTCCCATTGTCTCCAGTCACGTAATCAAGGTAGGATTCATCCTCTGTTGCATAGTACAGCCAGCTGGCAGCCCATAGAAGTTCATCTCCATATCCTGATGAATTGTAGTAGGTTTGGACTTCAGGAATGTTGATACTGTACAAACCTCGATTCTCGTCAGCAAAAGAAAACAAATCTTCGGCATGCTTAAGAAGTTTGCTTGAATAGGTGGGATCAGTTTTCTTATAAACCAGAGATGCTGAAGCCATAGCTGCCGCAGTTTCTGCTGCTACGTCTGTTCCTGGAACAGAGGCATTGATCTGTGTGAGTGGCCTCTTCTCAGTCATGGTTTCAGGTCTATCCCAACAGCCATGGTCTGTCTCAGGATCCCCGACCTGCAATGTATCACCAAAAGATTATAGGAGAAATGTTCTAACAAATAACTCACAAGATAGTTGAGACCAATTTGGAGCCTGAAAAGAAAACAAATGATACTTTACACTGAGCCGTGATATAGAATATACCATTAAAAAATGAGTGCTCCAAGCTTAAATGGTCTGAGCATGAGAATCCCAGAAAATAAGTTGAGGTTTTCCCAGTTGTGACTACAATCCATGGCTTTAGTTATGAGGGATAACATGTAAATCTTTTCATTTCTAAACTAATTGAACCAACAATTTACATTGTAGAGATGCAAGCACCCAAAATCAATACTGTAGTAAATAAATCTTGTTACCTGAATGTAAAGCACATTTTCTGAAGGATGGGCATTGATAAGGTAGTCGGTAATCCACTTGAGAGAATCTTTGGCAGGATCCAATTGACCCACTGCATCCATCTGGTCTCCATACTCGAGGATGGACCAAGATAACACTGTTGCAGTAAAAGCCATTGGGAAACCAAACTTCATATGATCCCCAGCATCATACATTCCTTTAGACAGATCTAATTTCGCTTCACTTCCATCTTTCAAACCCGAATCGCCTCTCCAAGATACTTTGTTGTCTACCAACTTACCAGCTGCCAACAGACCTCTAGTTTAGAAACATCACGAGAATGCCACATCTGAACTAAATTCATACAAGTATCAAACAAAACAATGCGACAAAATTGAGATCTCCTTCACGTAGGCACTTTCCGATACAATATCTAGTCCTTAGTAAGGTCAAATTAGGGTGTTTAATCCTTGATTGGCACTACAGTAGTCTATATTGTAAATGGAATAGTTGCCATACATTTACTCTAAGGACTTCGTGGTGCTTAGGATTTGACCCTCAGAAAAGAGAAACACAAAATATAAATCAGAAATGAGAACGAGATATTACACTTCTGCACATCGAAAAACTTCATGGCCATCTCGAGAGCGTCGGCATATTTCTTCTCGATAGCGCCAGGGGGTCCAGGAACGGGAGCTGCCTCATCATCAGAGTGACTCGACTTCTTCTTGACTGCGAATACTATAGCACCAGCTATCAAACCAAGAATCACCAACACCAGAAACCATCCACAACACCCTTTAGACCTCGATTTCTCGCCCATTTTGCGCAATGCAAAGCAATTGAGTAAATTGTACGCTTAGATTGCTGAGAACCCACCAAGATCTAGCTCAAGCATAATGCATTGCAACAATGGGGAGCATTACAACGGGTCTCTAGGGTAGGTGGAAATCTGGAGTACTTCTCGGGAAATGAAAGTGCGAGAAAGAGACCAAATAACTCTGATGCTGGAGGGTGCACGTCAAGATCTGCTCCTTTTACCTTTTTTCCCCCTCCCCCTGATTAATGAAGGGACCTGTGATTAATAAAATGATTGGTCGAGATTGGAAGTTAATGGAAGAAACCCTAATTAAAGAAATGGGGAAGTTGGATCTGGGCCAAAACGATGAGAAATGGCATTGTCATTTGGTATCCCCCGATCTGAGAAGAATTTTGCTCTCCATTTGGTGTGTGGGAAAAGAACTCGTCACCGACAAATTTTGTTTTCACGCGGGACAATATCAATATTCGCCATGTATTCTATGTTACTGGTTGGCTGCCTCGTTTCTTTATGGGTCCCTTTTAATGTGGGCGCGAATGGATGGACTGTCAGATCAAGGGGCGTCAATTACACGCTCCGTCGGTTATTCAGCCCCTATTAAAATGGTTCCCAGATTGTAAACCAAATTTGTTGTCTATGGCCATGCCCTCAAGAATTGACGTGGATTTTTCTTAATGTAAAGGTGTACTTTAGTTTAGGTTTTTTTTTTTCAATCCTTAAATTTTCATGTTTATATTAAATAAATCCTCAAACGTTGTACTAAAAAAAGTCCCTAAACTTTAAAAAATATCAAATAAAATTTATAAACTTTCAATTTTGTGTCTAATAAATCCATGAACTTTAAAAGTGTCTAATATATCCATAAATTTTAAAAGTATCTAATAAGTTCATGAACTTTGAATTTCAAATCTATTAAGAAAAATTTTTATGTTAGTAGATTTATTGGATATAAAATTTAATCTTTGTGTCTAATATAATTCTAAACTTTCAATTTCGTGTCTAATAAGTTTTTGAATTTTTTTTTTGAACAAAAATATTGATCTATATTAGAAGTTTAGAAGACATATTTGACACTCTTAAAGTTCAATTACCTATTTGACACACACTTAAAAGTTCAATAACATATGCGAGTGAGAATTCAAGTTTTTAACATTTTAGTCGAAAATATATGTTTTAACCATATAAATTATACTTATGTTATATATATTTTGCTTAGAATTAGAGTTATACAGTCTCAAAACCAAACCATTGATTTAAAAATTCTCTAGTTACCATTGTTTGAAACCATCTAAGTAATGTATGTTTGACTAGGTTTATAGATTTATTTATTTTTCTGATCATTCACTCGTAGTTGATAATAATTTAAAATTTTAAATTTGTATAATTATGCAAATGGCCTTAATTAATTTAGCGTGAATTTGACTCTGTTTTAAAATGAATACTAAACCGTAGAATGGATGTTTTTGACATTTGAAATTTGGCTGCTCGTGATATTAATTATTGTGATTCGTCGGCAAATTTGATAGTACTGCAGATTTATTTTTTAGTCATCTTTTTATCAAATAAAAATCTCTGACCTGTTTCAATACTGCCCCTACACGTGTACAACCACCAAGTAAAATACCATTAAAGCATTGAACAAAACTGTAATCTCGATTCTTTTTCTTACCTAAGACAGAGACTACACGCAATAAATATGTAGAAAATACGAAAAAAAATTATTTGTTAGACAATTCGTGAAAACAAAAGGGTAAGATACAAGTTTAGTCTCTAAATTGGTGGTGTCTAATAGATTTATAGATTTTAAACATGTAAAATATGTGTTTGAACTTTTAATTCTATATGTAATAGGTCCTAAACTTTAAAAATTGTCTAGATAAAGTTTTAATTTTAAATTCAATAGGTCAATCGACTTTCAATTTTCCATCTAATAGAATTTTATCTCAATCGACATTTTTTAAATTTATATATTTATTAGACATGAAATTGA
>JAOANK020000038.1:3265756-3283000 GCA_026257165.2 Telfairia occidentalis | reverse complement strand
TATAGAATAATTGTAGTTTGAATGTAGAATTTTATTTTGATATGGAATCCAGATGGTGTTTGTAATTATGAGACCCAGTTTATGAACATTTTCATTAGCATAGCAACTGTAGGGGTTATCAATGAGGATGTGTATCCAAAAAAAAAAACAAAACATGAGGATGTTGTTTTTTTTATATATTTAATTCTTTTGATGTGAGATTATGTCAATATATATGTGGTTTTTTTAATAGATTTATTTGATAATTATTTTGTGTTTTTTTTCCAGGTTTACTTCGAGAAACAACAATCAAGGCAAAAAAAAAATTTGATACTAAATAAAATTATTTTAGAACTAAAAGAAAAATAATACTAAAACTAAAAATAAAATAGTCATAAAAAAGTTAATTGTTTATTATAATAAATTATTTCACATCTTTTCCTTTGAGAGTTATCATTAACATAATTTAACACTAATTACAAATGTCAAACATTATTGAAATTAATAATTCAAAGTATATAAACGAAATTAAAAAATTTAAAAACATTAGGGATATTTTCACATCTAAAGATCTAAACATAATTCAATCAATTAAGAAGATATATATCATCAATAAAAAAAAGTTAAAGGTTTGAATTCTCATTGTATTGTTGAATAAAAAAATGTGAAAATATGTAGAGGAAAAAATGTAAAATTTAATTTGTTTTTTATTGTTATTATTATTATAACCTATTGTGTTGAATAAAGAAATGTAATTTAAAAAGAGAAGGAAAAAAAAAAAAAAAAAAGAGAAAACACCCAATTTTGGTGTATTATCCGGGGGGAAAGAGCAAGAGCCGAAGACGAGAAAATTTCAACCTGCAAACCAGTGGCAAAGAACTTTCAAAAACAGCAATTCGTTGGCGACTTTGTGCTCCATATTCGTCCTCCGTTAATCAATTGGAGCTGGTTTCGTGGATCTCCATTCGTCGTTTTCAATAATGGTCTGTCGCCTTTCTCATTTTGATGATCTTTCCGGTACTCTCAGATTGTAAGAGTTTGACATTAACATTTGATTTCGGCAGATCCGGTTCATACTTTTGCAGAACAGGCAGGGTAAGACCCGTCTGGCTAAGTACTATGTTCCTCTTGAGGAATCCGAGAAGCACAAGGTCGAGTACGAGGTATTTCTAATTCCCTTCTGAATTTTGTTTTTTCATTCTCTGGTTCCATTCTTGTCTATTCCAGCCTAAGTTATAGGTGTTTTTTGTTTTGATTGTTTTCTAGGTTCATCGATTGGTGGTGAATAGAGATCCCAAGTTCACAAATTTTGTTGAGGTTAGAACTTTTTATTCTGACTCCGTAGGTTTATGTGATGAAAGTTTAATTTTATGCTGTTGCGTTCCAGGATTTGTTGAAATTCGAAGCCCTATTCTATTCAATTATTTTTTGTTGAAGTGGAATGAAATTCCATATTTTAACTAAGATATCTGCTGCCTGATTCCATCCATTTTATGTCATTGTTTATGCGATATTTGAATGTTTTCTCTGTATTTTTTTTGTTCAAAGAGGGTGATGATTACGAGGTAAGGAAATGATAGCTATGTTCTGGTTTATGTAGACCTCGGTGTAGATTAACTTGTTTTGTGGGAGAGAGTTCATTCTTCAATGTTCTTGGTTAGGATTTTTTTCGTTTCAGTTGACATTTTTTAGTTATCTTTTGGACATGAACCTTAGCGTTTGTTAACTTACACTAGTGTGTCGCATAGTGCGTGCATTAGATTTTATGTAAGCTCAAGCTTATTGCAACCTCAACCCTTTTTGCAGTTCCGAACACACAAGGTAATCTACAGACGATATGCAGGGTTATTTTTCTCTCTTTGTGTGGACATAACGGACAACGAGTTGGCATATCTCGAGTGTATTCATTTGTTTGTGGAGATTTTGGACCATTTCTTCAGCAATGTGTGTGAGCTCGATTTGGTTTTTAATTTTCACAAGGTTTGTGGATCTTTATTTCCCTCTCTTCTTCCTTCTTGCTTTAATTCTGGTGGTACCATGAAATTTCTCTATTGTTGTTTTAAATTTCTTGGACTTGTAATTCTCCTTTCACTTCTTGTATCATATGATATGCATGATGTATGCTGTTCTTTTCCTTTTTTTTAATGAATCAATCAGCTGTAGTGGTTTTGGTAAATTTCTTGATTGAAGAACATTTTCCTCCCCATTACCCGGTGAATTAAAATTCTGTCATGGCATTCCTTGGTGTTGTGGGCTCAATCAGTAGATGCCAAGGCTCCATTTCAGTTTCAAACTATTTACCAACAAAGTTTCCATCCAGTTTACTCTGTTTAGTTTTCAATTTCCGACATCGACAGTCAAATTCCTTGTGTATTTTCTCATTTCTTTAATCAGATGTCAATACTTTAGTTAGGTGGAGCATACATTTATATTTCAATTTTCCCTTTTAAATATTCATCATTTGATGTTTGTGTGTGGATGTGCTTAAGGAATTCCAGATGATGGCCCAGATTTGTTAACGTTGTAAATGTATCGTTGAATCTGCTACCATACTGAACCACATTTTTATGCTGAATCTGATGTAGGTCTATCTGATACTTGATGAATTTATTCTTGCTGGAGAGCTCCAAGAAACAAGCAAAAAGGTAAAGTATTGTTTGTTTATTCTAGATATTGTCATCTCACTGTCAAAATGTTGTCTACACAATCTAGCATTTCACATACTTGTAGGTCAATGCTTAGCCGTAAAACCATTTTATGAGCTGAAGCATTAGTTTCCGTAGAATCTCATGTTTTCAGTCGTTGATTCATATGGGTTTCATTTGGCCAAAACAATACCGTTCAGGCTAACGTTTTAATTTTTTTTTTCCCAACTTCAAAAATTATCAGGCAATTATTGAAAGAATGGGGGAACTGGAAAAGCTGGAGTGAAGATAGTACATGTTAGAGAGCTAAGGTTGCAATTTGTTTTCCATGACAGAATTTATTATGTTGCTGATTTCAGTTTAAGTTGTTTCCCCCACAGTATATTTGTCCGTGTCGTCTTGTTGTGGCAAATAGAACAAAGAAAAAATTGAACAGAATTGAGTCCCCTGCATCACTCTTGCATAGTTTTTGAACATTTCAGAAAATCAACTTTCTATAAATAGTGAAATCTACAGAATTCATTGTTGTTGATGTACTTTCTAGAATCAAATCTCAATAATTTATTACATTCAGAAAAAAGACACTTGAATTTAACATCCTTATTTCCGAGATCTGCAATGTGAAATGTAACATCATCGTCATAGAACCAGCAACAATGTCTAGGGACACTTGTGCCTACCACCGTGTGTGGTCATATTGGCATAACAGGGACAAACGTCGTAGTTGCCCGAAGTGCCCGGTGGGACGCATTGACAGCGAGCACAGCAGGTTCCACACGCCCTCTTGCAGATCTTTTGCCTCGACGATAATTGGCACCTTGCATCACAAGCTTCACCGCAATCTGCAAAAAGAGGCTCGGATTTTGGTCATTAAGCAAGAAGCAGTAACATAATAATGTGGGTGCAGGTGCTCAAATCTAGCTCATATCGTTTACCTATCTTGAGGGGAAGAGGATTATCAACCTGAGTAGTGATAATCTGAAAACGATATCGTGTTAAATCGTAAGGCATACAGAGTTAGAAAGTATCAGAAATGAAATAGAGAAATCAAATGGAAGAAGAATTACCATTTGGCCTGATTGGGCAAGGAGAAGCATAGCAAAAGCAAGGAGAAGCATGACAAACACAACAGCTTTAGCTGCTGCCATGGCTTGGCGTTTCATGTGTGAGATCTGGATGGTGTTTGGTATTTTCAATAGGTGTCTGTTTATAGGGGGAAAATTTTAGAAAGATAATAATAAAGTGAAGAAATGGAGGAAGTTTGGTAAAATCTTTTTGGTTGAGATGGGAATGTAGAATGTTATATGACTGATTGTGTGGTAGGTGGGCTTTTGTGTAAAATTGGTATTGGAAGTTGCTTTGAGTACAGGCATGAAGGCGTGTGCGTGTATTACATTGCAACTCTTCTCATCACGCAGCTTTTTGCAATTTTGAGGATTCATATCTCTTGTCATCATGTTTTGGAAAAGAGTTTTACAGTGCCATATGGAAGGATCAAGGTTACTCTCAAGTCTGAACTTTGAAGTCAAATATAAGAAATGATAAATTCAAGAGTCTCCACAAGATTACATGTGTTTGTTTAAGAGTTTCGACGAGAGTATATGAGCCCATTTCAAATAAGAGCAAGTGAGATATATGGTGAGCTCAAGAGACTCCATAAGAATGCATGAGTTCATCTCAAGGAAGAGCTAAAAGATTATGATTTTTTTTTCCTTTGAATTCAACAATTGTAGAATTTAGAGATTGAACCATCGAGTTTTGAGATGATAGTAGATGTCTTATTTAGCGAAGAGATTATGATCTTAAGAAGTCCAATAAGGACTTAAGCTCATCTCAAAAGAGCATATAAGGGGTGGTAATTGTGTAAGTAAAAGAAAGCCAACAAAAATAAGCTTATCAAAAGGAAAAAAAAAAAACTAGAAAAAAGATTGTTATGAACACAAAATGCTTGAAAAAAGGCGGAATCTCACAAGTGAAGTGACCCATTAAGGCCATGAACTCATCCTAGAGTAATATTTTGGGGCTCAATAGGCTCCCCTTAGAGCATGAGCTCGACTCATTGCACAAATAAGATTACCGTTATCTAATCTCCTTGCTTTTCAGATAAAATTCTTCCTTTTAATTCATTCAAAGTTAATCATATGCATCAGTGCTTCCTTTTAACTTTTCTTCTTAAATTCAACAATTTAAGAGTTGGAGAATCGAATCGTGTTCGAATTTACAATGCTTCTTTTTAGCTTAAACGTAATTGAGAGTTATACCTGTGAAGTTACTTTGTTCCACCATTTTCTTCTCTTTTTCCATAGTTATTATTCAGTTATGTCCCTTTCAAAGCTACGTTAAAGAATCAAAATGATCTGTTCAACTTTACACTATGTGAAGCTCCATTTGTCAAAACTGAAGATGCCAAATTTAAAATAGTCGGTTTAAAAGCATTTGATCCATCACTTCTAGCTTTATTACACCTAACGGAAAACTGACCCCTTCTTTGAAGTCCAAGTAACGTACAGAATCTTAGAGGAAGAAGAAAAAAAGAACCATCCAATTCCCAAGAAGAAACCAAGTTAATTGCAGAACTGATAATGTTATATACCCACACAACAGGCAAAATACAAAAGAGAGAAGAATCTGGTTTTCCCAGCATGAATTCTTTTACATAATTCTTATTTCAAACACTTTTTGAAACTCTTAAATTATTATCAAGCTAGAAGAAATATGCATAGTTTTTGGTGAAGAACTTGGGTTGGTTTGAATTTGGATAACTAATTCAGGGACACTTGCGGCGGCCGCCGCGGGTGGTGAGGTGGGCGTAGCACGGACAGGCGTCGTAGCCGCCGGACGTGCCCGGTGGGACGCAGCTGCAACGAGCACAGCACGTGCCGCACGCCCTCTTGCACAGGTTCGGCCTTGATGATAACTTGCACCTCAATCCACACGCTACTCCACAATCTGACCAATTTTAAACCACGTCAATATCAATCAATATATTTCTACCAATTCCAATTTTTTATTTATTTATTTTTAATTTCTTATCTACTAAACTCTGTTGGTGAACGAAGAATATATATTTTACCGATGTTTTGAATGGTGGCAGGACTGGCCGCAACCCCATCAGTTGAGTTCATCTGCACTCGAAAACACAGCCCAATTTGGTCAGCTGTATTCTTACAAATTAACATAAAATACAAACAGATTGAGTATTGAAGTTGATCAAAAGGTTACCATTTCATCAGCTCCAACCAAATAAAGAACGAGAAGGGACATGAAAAGACAAGTAGTTAGAGGTTTAGAAAGTGAAATGGCCATCGAACAAGAAGAAAGAAAGCTACGGTTTTCAAAGAGAATTCAAATGGAAAGAGAACTCAAAATTTTCAGCACGTAGAAATAATAAAAGAGAAACCGAAACGTCCATATTTATAGTACATTAAAGTGGAATAGTGAAGAGTAAAGGGAGGCAGTCGGTGTGCGTGGAAGAGTAGAGAGAAATTCTCAAAATTTTCCACGCGGAAGGGAATATTCATATGCGGTGGGCTAAACCGATGAGCATTAAAATCAATGAACCAATTTCTTTTCGTTTCTTTCTTAATTGCAGGGTGGGTCTTAATAGATGTAACACGAGAGGAAAATAAGAATGAATCGACACTAAATGAGAGGGATGTTGAGAGTATTCTAATTAAAAAAGACTTAAAAGAATTGAGTGTGGATAAACCATTTTAAAAGGACTTGGTCTCTAGGAACTTCAAGTCAAGTCAGTGGTGCAATATAAACATACCTAAATGGTTAAGACATCTATTCTTTTCTCGAAGTATTCCCACTCCACATCTCTTGTATTAAAAAGACAACTTATAATAGAATTCAACAATATGTAAAGATGGGAAATTCAATCCATAATCTTTCGGTTGGAAAAATATATCTGGTTAAACTATGCTCAAATTGGCATATTAGGACATCTTTTAAAAGATGTTTAATAGTCAAATAAATTAAAGGGCATGAGGACTAGAAGTATAAATATGGGGAGAAGAAGATTATGATATTAATGAATTCCGAAGAACTTTTGTTGAGCTGGAAATTCAGGTAGAAAGCAGAATGAAATTGCTCTACAGCTGTACACTTGATCATTTATTTGAAAAGCAAGTTTGCTTAAATTAAGATTGAATAAAGTCTCCATAATCTGTACATTATGCCAACTCGATCAATTATGACTAGTGGCGTTAAGTAAGAGAGAGAATATAATTTTGATGTATAATCGTTTCTTTTTCAGCCAAGTTTTTATTACAATGATAAGATAATCGTTAATTTCTCTACTACTTCTGCTATTTTTTTAAATAAAAAAAAAAAATATCTTGTAGTATGAGGTGGTGAAATTTCAACATCTAATATGAAAATATAAAAAAAAATTCCAGTTGCATAGCATCTGAGGGAGAGAAAAATTATGCTTGTTTGAAGATTTGAAATTTCTGCATTTGTTTTAAAAGATAAAATGGGTTAAGATTTTTATGGACTTTAACAAATCAAATGAAAACCACTTAAAGAAACAATTATCAAAATATATGGTTTTATTCTAAAATGCAGAAAACAACTCTCAAACAACCATTTTAAAGTGTTTATATACTGATTTCATTTTGTTTTAAATTGAATTGCAACGATCAAAATTGTTGAATAAAGTGGAGCTGCTTAATTGAGTAATTGGATCCTCTTTAAGTTATTATTCCTTCAAAAATCACATATATGCGTGAAGTTTATTTCCTGAACATACTTCACAGAGCTTATAGCATAAAGACATTTAATTCACACCTAGGTCCGTATTCTCCTTTGTATACGCTATCCATTGAATAATGTTGATTTTAAATGAAGAATAACATCAAAATTTTTAAATCATCCAATCACAACTCGATTCTACAAAACAATCTAACGAACAGCTCTTTCGAGAGTCCAGACTAAATTAGACAGAAGCCTTCCATGGTCACAACGATGAGCTAATTGTACGAGTTCGCCTAGGCAAGATGAAGAAAAATGGTTACATGCAGTCTTTTATTTCAACTAAGGAAAGAGAGTTGAAGTTTGGATTTGAAGCCTAAAGAAAGATTCGTTCATTCGAGATAGATATTTCCCGTCGCAACTTCTTAGTTGCAGAAACCGACAAGACAGGCTGCAGTGCAAGTTAAGTTTAGCTCTCTTGTTTCAGGTTCAACAGGCAGCAACAAAACCCCGTGATAGATATTATTTTCACATTAAACTCAGACCTTTTGAGAGAAAGATGGTAGAAATCTAGAGTCAATTAGACCATCTTTAAAAAAATCTACCAACTATGGATCTTAAAAACTTACGCATCCTTCACATTTCATGTATAAGCATAATTCCAACAACAGAAACCCATTTCCTACCTTCCAAATAGAGCCTAAGACAAGCAAGACGACCTCTTTCATTTCGCGCCGTGTGGCATGGGCAGTTTTGCTGAAGTTACACGACTCCGGAGGGGAGGCGTAGAACGAGCTGTCCACCAACGAGGCTGCAACCAGAATGGTAGTGTTTAATTAAGCGAGTTAAGAGGTTGTCTAGAAAATTGAAATTCCAATATCAATCTATATCACACACCTCTTAACATAATAATAACAGAAATCTGCAAGAATGAAAGTCTGAACAATCTCTGATAGAAGAACCATGGATGGCCATAATCCATAACCCAATGCTGTTAACAAACGTCCACGAGTATCCAAGACCTGTAATAATTAAGGGAACATAAAAATGCAAGCTGCTAAAATGATATGATAAAAATCCATGAACCCAAGTAGAGATGAATCTCAGGTCAAATTAACTTACCTGTAGGACCCAATGTGCACAACTCAAGAACCTTGCAACTCCCAAGGCAAATACATAATGTGCGGTAAACGGCTCAACAATCTAGGAAAGAGAATGAACAGAGAAAACTAGTCAGTAGACATTAAAAGCTTTTGAAGAGAGGAAAAAGTAACAGGATAAACTTGAAATACCATGGATACCAATATTATTTCAGATCAAGGAAACCTGTAGAATAGAGTCTATAATCTTAGCTTTTGTGAAACAGTTTTCCATACCTTGGTATTTTGCATGACCCGGAGCTGAGGTAGTACTGAAACAGCTTCAAGATAAACACAAAATGCCCAGGCTATTCTATTTATAATGTTATGCACAGTCGTCGGATGGATCACAAAAGATAGTAGAGCACAAGGTATCACCTAAATTAAAAAAATAAGAAGCATAAATGGGTTACACAAACAGTGAATCCAAAAACCAAATTTCTTGACTCAGAATTTTACCAAATCATCATATTTTGCCACATTCTCTGGGATGCAAAAATATTCATTTTAATGTATTCTACAATAAATCCTTTAATGAGCTGGACAGATTGATGACTAATATTAGTTGATATTTCAATACAGATCTAATCAACTTATGTAGTATAATGATTGAGATTCACTTAACACATAATGATTTTGAATCACCAGAAAATTAAGTAAATAATGCTACCTATCCAAATATTCAAACATTTGCTTATGAAATTCATAATCCAGAATGAACATTCCCATTTTCAGTTCCAATCTACCGAGCATAAAATCTGGATAATTTTAGAAATAAGAAACAAATGTAAAAAAATCCTTCCTCCTCAAAACTGAAACCTGCATGAAATCTGGATGATTGAAGGGTGCAAAATGCACATTGGGTCGTTGATCCCTTTTTGGCCGAGCTAATTTAAAAGAAATCTACTCTTTTTCAAGTGACATAAAGGGCTTCTAAATTGACTCTGAAAAGGCCTTGATTATGATGTATTGACCATTACAGCAAAAGGTAAAAATGAAAATGACAATGTACGTTCATCCAGCAAAATGGAAAAGAGTCAAACTTTCTCCTCAAATTGCAGCCAACATATTTCACATTGCAGTAAAATCAAAGTAAACATTAACCTATAATCAGGATATCAAAAAAATATAATTAGGACCTCGAGATGCAAGTTAAGTTGCATTTTATCCCTCAAAAACAAGATGCTGGAATGTTTTACTTTTAAGAAAACTCAAACAACAAGAAGCAAAGTTATCAAATACCACTATTGTTTGACTATTCAATAGCAGAACAGAACTCCCACATCGTTAATTTTTGAAAAAGCTCAAACATTATCATAAGGTTGAAAGGTCAATGTCAATCCAAAAATTGGTTCTAACTCGACCTCCACAACAAAGCAAACTCCATATGTTTGAGTTCATGGTTGTACGAACAGAACAACTAGTCCGGGAATTAATTTCCAAAAGAAAACCAAGAAATGCATGCAGTGAACTCACCACATAGTAAATAGGGAAATTATCTTTGTCGTCCATGTAGCTGGATCTGAGCTTAAACCGAATCATATAAATAACCCACAACGTTGTAACCAAAGTAGCTGAATCCAGTAGAGTATGTATATCATATTCCATTACAAAACTGCAATAGAGTCTAACAGCTAGAAAAATTGCTGTTAGCTCCTGCGATTTTAGTGAAAGTCCTGCAGAGATTATTGGGACAATTATCATTACAAACAAGAGCTAACATATAAACATAGTGAAAGCCATAAAAATGGAAAATTAGAACTGAAATTGATTAGTAAGACAATGAAAGAATAATTCTAAAATCGTTCAGATATTTTGGCTGAGAAGAACGCCCGATTCGCACAATTTACGTTTTTTAACAGAGTCGTAGAAAAACAAGAATGGAGATTGCATAATACTGCAGCAAAACAGTTTTCATTTTTTAAAACATAAAAATAATAATTCTGTATGCACAAAACCCTAGGCCGAATTGCGCATTTGAACAGGATGAACAGAAGAGTCAAAAAGTGATGATTAAAGTAAAATAGAGAAAATTATAGGGGGTTTGCTTGAGTTTTACCAGCGCAGGTCCTCTCCTTCATAAGTTTGTAAATGAGGACGGAGATTCCAATGGCGTGAACAGCCTCGGCCGCGACGAAAAGATTGTCGTGATCGTGAACCACAAAGCGCAAGAAAACAAGAGCAGCCATTCCAGATACGACGGCCAGAAAGGCCTTGATCTTGGGCGGTTGCCGGCGAACCCATGTTGCGACGGCCTGAATCGGCCTCCTGGTTGCCTTCATTACGTGCCGCTCTCTCTCTCTCTCTCTCTCTCTGCGACGCAGAGTCAGGTCAGAATTCTGCTGCTTCTACGCTTTTGTTTTGGGTTTGATGGTTTTGAATGTGAGATTATAGATCCGAGAAGTAGACCCATAACCCATCCCCTTTGACCCATCAAGATCCCAAATTCCTAAATCTCCCAAATCATATGGTGGAGACACGTGTAATCTTGGTGAGTCAGATTTGGTTGTGGTTGCCACTTTAATAAGTTAGGTTACTGGTTTTTCTTTTTCTTTTTCTTTTTTTCTTTATTTTTTTTTAATTTTTAAAGAAAGGCTATTAGTTAGACTTTAAAGGCTTGCAACAATTAATATAAATTTACGATGCAAGCATAGGATAATGAATTTACTATTCTTTCAAAATTCAAGATTCGATCTCCAACTTCATAATTGTCGAACTAAAAAAAAATTATATACAGATTTTTATCAATTAAAATTAGTCAAATGAATTTATTGTTATAATTACATATGAAATTTTTGGATTAACAATAAATATAGCATAACAATGGTCCAATGTTGTTTAAATAAATTCTATTTGGTTAAGTTATTGGTCATTTTTCTTGTAGTTTGTTTTTTATCCTTTAGGATTTGAGTGATTGTAGACACTAGATGGATATCAAATGAATTGTATAATTTGTTGTCCCTTAGGTTTTACATAGATTTTTACTCTAAACTAGTAAAATTTCCTAGGATTTCTCAAGCTTGTAAAATAAATGGCTGATTTAACCATATCATATATTAAATTGTTATCAATAAATTATTATTTAAAATAAAAGTACTACAACCCTTAAAAAATGTTATATCAATTATTTTTTGAATATCACTGCTAACATCAAAACAAAACAAAAAAATGAGTTATATTAAAATATTTCTCATTTTTAAATAAAAAAGTAAAACCATTTCCAACATTTCAAATAACATGATTTTTGTTTTGTTTTTTTGGATAAAGTTTAAATAACATGATTTAAAACAATTCATTGTGTTGATTTTTTTTAATAAAAATACATTATTGATTATAAACGAAGTTTAAGATCCTAATTTTGAGCCCTCTTGATTCTCTCTCTCTATATATGCTTGCAAATATTTAACAAATAAATAAACTAAAAATATATATTTTTTAAAAAAGTCATTTTAGAATCTTCGATCTCACATAATGTTTAAAAAAAAAATCTCACATAATGTTGGATTAAAAAATATATATATTAAAAAAAAACAAACAAACAATCGAGCTTCCAATGGGCTTAGATAATTGGGCTCAAGAGGTACTGGTTTCTCCACCTGAGCGTGAAAAGGCCCAAAAGTTACATTCGTTTCAATCTGATTGACAGACACCTTTTGAGAAACATATCCATTTCTCTGACGCATTTCAAGTTTTCATTTTTCAACCATTCGTCCAAAAGTCGACCGTTGCCAGTTCAGTCGTGGAAAAGCAATTTCCTCCGTCCAACGGTCGTTTTCTTCACCGTCGAACACTCTCGCTTGTTCTCTCGTTTCTTGTTCACTGGATCGAAATGGGAAAAAGTGAAGGATCACAAGCTTCAATTGAACGACGAAATTGGGGCAAAATCTTCAATGGTCTTACTCAAATGCTACGGACGCAACAAAATCAGCTCGAAACTCTCGTCAAGGAGCGAAAACTTCTTGAAGATCGTGTTAAATTGCAGCACGATCGATGGCTCGCTGATATTCGTCTTTACGAGGACCATATCTCTCAGGTGCTTTTTCTCTCTCTGCAATTTAGTGGATTTTTCTCTTTTTTTTGTCTAATTCTGGAATTGGAACTCCCCCTTCTCCATTGAATTTTAGGGTTTCTATTGAATTTTGGAAATTTCTTCTTGTGTAGATGAAGGATGAGTTGTTATTGCAAGATATGGAACGCTCACTTCAAGCCTCGAAATCGGATCTGCTAACGGGAATGAAGCAGACGGATGTTTATCTCTGCCGGCTGAAACTAGGTTTTTGTTTTTTCCCCCTTTTTTTATCTTTTGAAGTTATGAGGATTCGATTGGCATTGGAAGGAGGGCATTCACTCTAAAGAATCAGCAAAATTCCTCCACAAAAATATATTACTTTTCGAAAAAACCACTTCGCGTGGTGTTTTAGCCATTTTTTTGAGGAATTTAAGTCAAATGCGATTCTGAAAGATAAAAACAAGCACGCTTGTTTACACTACTACGCCAGCAACAAATTTACTGTGACAATGATTTGGTCCTTCAGTGGGGTGTAAAGTTCATTTTCACTATGCCACTCCTTTGAAAAGCTTACTCTAATCGGATTATGATTTCAATTGCAGAACATTCTGAGGCCGAGTTGGAAGATTTCAAATCTTTGCTTGACGATCTCATCTCTCATAAAAACTCCAATCCACAAGTATGGTTCATGAGCTTCTTTGTGATTGTATTTCTAGTTAGAGTATCCGAACAAGTTCTAATCTTTTGTCTTTGGTTTGCAGGAAACTTGTTTAAGAAGTGCATCAGAAACAGCTGAGGCAAATGGTGGAAGAGAAAGTGTTTTGACGGCCTGTGGAAATACGGATGAAGAGAGACGTTCTAAGGCATTGGAAGGTGAAGTAAGGAGGTTGAGGAGTGAGTATGAAAAACTTGCCTCAGAAAAGAGGTCAGAGGTGTCTGCGTTAGTGGCTGAGAAGAAATTTGTATGGAATCAGTATAGCATTATGGAAAACGACTACACAAGGAAATTGAGGAGCAAACATTCAGAGATTGAACTTGCAAACCAAAAGATAGAAAAACTCCTAGCCACATTGGAGCAATTACAAAGTTCAAGCAACGAGAGGGATGGTCTTATTGCGACATTACGAAACCAAGTGGGAAAGATGGAAGCCGACTCGACTAAATTAAAAGATGAAGTTTCCAGACTCTCACATGAGTTAGAAGTGCAGAGGAAATCTATGAATGCTAATGCTACCCCTGTGCTAAACCAATGCACGGCAGGAACTAGGCCGTCTAGTTTCGCAGGCAAGAAAAGCTCGATGAACAGAAGTAATGTCACTGTCAACAAAGACATGTCTTCATCACAAACTTCTCATTCGGTAAACAGACTATGATAATATGGCTTTTAATGGTTTTGATTTGGAACGTTTTCACCATTTGTGATTAAAAAAAACTGTGTTTATACTGAAAATTGATACCTGAAGCATTTTCCTACGTTCCACTGTGGGCAGGGAAACCAAAAGAGAAGAGGAGCTGATGTTTTTTCAGATCCAGGGACTCCAAGGTTGTTTACATCTAATTTCAAAGTCCCTAAACTGAAGAATGAAATCAATTTGTAGATTGCCTGGAGAAGTGTATATGGTTTCCATTACAGGCTTTTGGTTGTATTTTCTCAGCTGTGTGTTAATAGTAATGTATTCTTGTTGTAGCTGAAAATAGTAGCGTCAGTCATTATTTATCCAATGTAACCTATCTAATTTAGAAATTAAAATCTCTATTTTAGGTAACTTTTCGATGCAGATTTGTAGAAATATCATGGGAATATCAGCATGTTGATATATTTCGTCACCCTTTATGGGATGGACAACTTCCCCAAATTTTTTATATGCAACACAAAACTGCAGCTATATTTTACATCGTATTTGTGAATGTTGTCAAAGTACTTCTTCCTATGCTATTGCTATTCTATGGGTGCACATAGGTGTTGCATCGGCCATGGATGTTTAAGATGGAGGCGACCACTTGGAGCTAAAGTAAGGGCGGTTCCATAGGCAATACCAGAAGCAGAAACAGCAACACCGCGGCGCCCCAAGGCGAGGTCTTTTCGGCGTCCCGATCAAAACTGTTCTTAGTTCTCATGGAAGCAGGCCCTACCGTACCATATACAGCAATGGAATTTGCTACAAAGATCAGCAAAAATGGCAAAGCCAACAGGAACAACTTGGAGTCGAACACCATTTTCTGCAACTGCAACGACAGTAAAAGAACCACGACTCCGAGAAAGGCGAGCAGCGGCATTGGTGGCAGAGACATGGAAGCCATTGTTCTTCCATTCTGGACCTCTTTCCCCCACCACCCAACTCATAGTCTTTTCAGTTTAGAGGCTTTTCTCTTCCTGTTTTGGTGTAAGAATCTGCAAAACAAACACAACAGAATGTGATATGCATAACGGTGAATGGGAGAGACAGCTTTATAAGTATACTCCCAACCGACCTTCCCCTTACCCAGAGTCGTTGTTGGTAAGATTAGAACTAATCTGTTCCAGACAGCAGTGGATAAATATGAGAATGCGGCGGCGGTTAGTTCTTTTAATTTGTTGTGCTTTGCATTCAGAATTGGACACATGGTAGCCATGCAATGGACTTGAGAATATCCAAGAGGATGATCGTGTTTAATTATTTGAGTTCGCTGATCGGAAACCTGCCTCTCGACTGAGTTGCAAAGAAATGGATTTTTTATTAGAACATTGTAAATAGCTTTAATTATTAGTTTAAAAGTATTGGTTATTAACTGGTTGACTAATTGTTAATGTATATAGAATTAGAGTGTGTTTAGATTAACTTTCCAACTGATTTTAGAGGATGAAAAGTTTGTTTGTACTTTTTTTTAACAGTACTTTAAAATAATTAAATTGGATTAAAATTATTTTTTGAATAAATACTTTAAAGTTGATTATCCAAAAAATGATTACAAAGAAATTTAACGAATATCACTTTAGAATTACTTCATTTAAATCGGCATTTGTAAAATCACTTTTGGATGTAGTATAACAAAACAAACTTGTGATTAAAACCACCCTTAAAAAAATGTAACGAAATAATCAAAAGTTAGGTAACTTTGTGTGCAGAGACAACTCAATGGACGCTTATATGTATCTAAATAGTCACGTCTTGTATAAATTTGAAGGGCAAAATAGGTATGTATTAAATTGTTGAAAACAAACAAATTAAGTATTGTTTTATCAATGGGCCAGGCTCAGATTTGGCAGGGTCCAAGCCCACAAACCTGAGTACCATTTGGGAATGGGCTGGGTCAACCCAATCTTGGAAAATAAAATTATGTCAATTTTTTTTTTGACAACTATATTTCTAACTTAATTGATAAAGTATATTTTAGTGCGATACAATTTTAACATTTAGTACTACTATAAGAATTTCCTCCTAACAAAATAAAATGAATTAAAAATTTTAATTCAAAAAAAGAGGACAAATTGAAAAACCATAAGAGATAAAAATTATATTTATCTATGGATGGAGTATAGAAGAATCATATTAATATTTTTAAGTTTAATATTACAAGTGTTAAACCGAGAATAGCTCAGTAAAGGCATATATCCTAAGACCAAAAAGTCCTAGGTGCACATGTCGTTGGATGAGCTTGCCTTTGAATTTTAGACCTCAAACCCTGAAATTCATTTATCATATCACGTGTAATTTGAAGTCATGTGAGCAAGTGAGTTCAATACGTGTACTTGTATATTTCTTAAAAGACCCAAGTGGGGAAAAAATTTTACATTATTACCACATGGCTTCGAAGAGTTTTATGATCTGAGTTCAAAAGTAATCCAAATAATAACTCTCAAGTATATTAACGACTATGAATCGTTAATGACAAATGAAAATCCACAGGAACAAATTCCTGGTGAGCATATAGAAAAGAAGGGATTGTTTTTAATTTCCTTTGTTTGTTCACCGCAGTGCACTTTTATATTAAAGGAAATTTCATTTGCTATTTAATTCTTATTCTACTAATTTAAATTTAAATTTTGGATTCATAATTTTTTTAGGTGCTTGTGAGTTTTAGATTTAAAATTAAGTACATAAAATATAAATTTTCTGCAAATTTTAATATCTATACTATATATAAATATTGATAGTAGTAATGTCTTTATCTATTAAGCTATACTCAGATTGACAATTTATTTTTTTATCTTGTTATCATAAATTTTCATATGTTAGAATACGAAAGGTTTTTTTTTTTGTTTATCTACATATATTAAAATAAAAAATTATTACATTTAATTATAAAATATCAAAAATTTTGAAAAATCATGAATATGAATATTCTTTTTAAAAATTATATGAAGAATTTGAATAAGAAAATTTTGTCAATAATTAATAGGTTACATACTTAATTTTTAACATAAATTCTCGTAGCTTAAAATATTTAAAGTTTTTTCTTTATTTGCATATAGTAAAATTTACTATGTATAAATGAGGTTATAGGGAAAAAAACATTATTTCCCCATTTTGCCCCTCTTTTTTAATTTATTTATATTTATTTTTAATTTATAATTTTCTCATATTAAATAAATATTAAAATTAAAGATAATATTTATATTTTCATTTGGCAATCATAAATTTCCACTCTAAAATTCTTTTTTTAATCTATATATGTATTAAAAAATTTTTTAAAAATACTACATTTAACTTTAGAATATAAAAAATTTTGAAAAATATGAAGAGTTTTTTTTTTTTTTTTAAATACGAATATGAAAAGTTTGTCAATAATTAAT
>JAOANK020000038.1:3248524-3265656 GCA_026257165.2 Telfairia occidentalis | reverse complement strand
ATGAAGAGTTTTTTTTTTTTTTTAAATACGAATATGAAAAGTTTGTCAATAATTAATAGGTTGTAAATTTAATTTCAAACCTAAGTTCTTATAGGTTAGAATGTTAAAGATTTTTTCCTTCTTTACTTATATTAAAATTATAAAATTTTTAAAATGTCAATAATTTTAAATGGTGTAAATAAACTATATTTTTTAGTTTAAATTTTTAAATGATAATATCTAGACATATCTATTTGATCAAGACGTCGTGAGTTCGAATTTTTCTAATCTCATATATTATAAAACTAAAAAACAAACAAAAAAAATAGATATATCATAAGCTCGGGTTAATAAAAAAAATAAATCAATAAAATTATCATCATTTAAAGCAAGTAATATTAATTTAATAAATATGTAAATTTTCTTAACTATACATATATATTTTAATGTCTATTCTCTTCGTTTTCTTATCACGCCAAAGATAAACAATTTAAATAATTTTAAAGGAAACTTCACAAATCCAATAAAAATTAAGAAGGAACTGTAAAGCCTTGAAATTTTATGAACTGTTCTAGTTTATCCAAATCAATCTTTTTTATTATTCTTCCAAAGATATCGATGGAAAAAGAAAAAAAAAACGTTTCATCTTATTCACCGTTACTGTATATTGATCCTCGTAAAATTATACTTTCTCGGTGAATGCTGTCCATGAAATGCTCTACAATTTTGTTATATTTTCTAACACTTCCAGAAAGAATTGTGCTAAATTGATTTTGGCCAATTGATGCAAAATTCATATGACATCTCCACAGTTGTATAATGATATCATTATATTACCCATCAACTTCTATCTAGTCCACGCTGGAATATCATATCTTATCATATCTATATTTATTAGAATAAAAATGGATAGTTCAGCAAAAGTTTAATAATATTAGAAAACATAATCGCAAAAAATTTGGGACTTGAATTTAAAATTTTGACCTAGAAAAAGATATAATTGGTGGCAGCTAAAAAGTAAAAACAAAGTTTGCAGTAGGGCAGTAATCCCCGAAAATCAAAGTCGGGTACCTCGCGGGTTTGAAATGGTTTTCGCGTCTTATTTTCATCCGAAACTCTGAATACGCAGCACTTTCCTTTCGTTATTCCAAGTTCCACTCCAGAAAGTGGGACTCCATTAAACGGACCATCCCCCACAGATTCAGGAACCCTCACATTTCCTCTGAAAATCCATTGTTTTTTTGGCGAACAGCGAGTTTCAGTTGGTAGAATGTCTTCTGAGGATCGAAAGCCGATAAAGAAAGCCAAAGTGGAGCTAGACGAAGTGGAGGATGGAATGAGCCTTGGCTCCCTTTTTCAAGACAAAAAGAAGAAACCCTCAAATGTGGGCTCTAAAACTCTCTCAAAGGCCAAGAAGGAAGAACTGCAGGGAGAAGATGGAGTGGGAAAATCTCCCAGAATGGATTCTGGTTCTGCCTCCAAGGGCACCAAGGTTAAGAAAGAAGAACAGCGTTTCAACTCTTCTGATGATGATTTCGACGAAAAACCTGCCAAAAAGAGCTCTGCAGCAAAACGTGATATGGTTCGTGCATCTTTCTATTTTGCTTTTTTCGCGTTATCAATTCTGTTCTATGCTTTAGTTTTGTTCTACTTTCCCCTCATCGTTTCAATTACTGAGTGCATTAAAGTAGATAAATGGATGTAGAGGACAATGAAAGGGAATTTTACTAGGATCGCTCTGGAGATTTTAAGCATTGTGCTTCTCTAGCTTTCGGAAGGTTAATAATTGTTAGAAACTCCAATTTGTACAAAGTTTCTAGTGCAGAAGTTTGGGTTCAAAATGTTATATTCGCTTTCTCATATATATTGAAGGCTATTAACTTGTGATGTGTCATGCAAATGGGCTGGGAAGACAGGAACCAAAGAAGAAGAAGAAAGTGAAAGAGGAGGAGAAGAGGAAGAAGACCTCCAAGGGGGAGCAGGAGAGCCAGAAAAAAGAGAGAAAGGAAAAGAAGGTATATGATTTACCTGGTCAGAAGCGAGATCCCCCAGAAGAGGTATTATACAATGTTCCTGTTCCATACTAGTTTTGATGGGCATCAGTTCTCTGTTTGAAAAATCTTTAGCTGATGATCTTCCTGTGCTCTTGGTTATTCAGAGAGACCCGCTGAGGATCTTTTACGAAACTCTTTACAAGCAACTTCCCCACAGTGAAATGGCACAGTTTTGGTAAGAAAATTGCTTCTAAATGTTATTCGTGTTGCCTTAGCCTCAGTAAGCAGGAAAAAGTAGTTTTGATACCTTGAAGATATTTTATTTTGTTTGAAATTATGGATCGCTTAATATGTTATAAGAACAAAGATGTTTGTCTGTGGGCTTCTGTTCCCCAGGCCAGAACACTCTAGCAGAACATGGTTCACTGGTTGAGTTTCTTATTTTCCTATATAGATTATCCTGCCATCGTCTGGTTTTCAAGTTTTTATGCATGGGAGCAAATTTTTGGCTAGGTATTCATCATACATAGTTATAATGAAGGTACTCATATGCTGAATTCTGCATTCGATTCAGATGGTTGAATGATTCTGTTACCCAACATAAAATTTGTAACATGCTTTCTACTGCAAAGTGGACGTTGATTCGTTCAACATTGTCTTTACAACAAGGAATTAACAGTGTTAAAATTGGAGCAGTGACAAATTCGGATGATCTAATATTGTTTGTACATGACCATCTCATAAATGGGAAAGTGCACACAACGTATTGGTTTTATATTTGTTTATCATATTGACTTTTGCCTTGGGTGTGGAATGTTGTTTCCTTCATATAGCTTTAATTATATATGTGAATGAAGACTAGATAAAGATGCTCAGATGTACACATTGTTGATGAAGACTAGAGAGTTGAGATTTTCAGTTTGCTATTGTTGCCATCAGCTCAAGACAACATACTGAGCTCTATTATTCTCTTGTGAAGTTTTCTTTAGGAATTCTGCATGAACTGAGAACAATTAATAGGGGCCATTACTCTCTAATTTACCATATCATCTGTTATATCTTTGGTGAGTCCCAGAATCTCTCTGCCTAAAGTTTTGCAGATAATGTCAATCTTAAGCTATCAAGTACCCTAAACATAAATATTTTGCAGTATCTGTTCTTACTATACACGAGCGTTAAATATAAATCTGCGTCCATTTCTCTTTCTTTCTAGAATGAGTTTCAGTATGTTGTTAATTAGTGCTTGACATTGTGGCGTTATGTGGATGGATGAGGTTGCAGGATGATGGAGTCTGGTTTGTTATCCAAAGAAGAAGCAAAGAAAGTTTTTGAAAAGAAGCAGAAGAAGGCACCACTGCAAAAGTTGAGTTCACCAGTGAAGGTTGTGAGTGCTGTAAAGAGCATCACAAAGACTACCATTGTCAAGAAAATTGCCCAATCTTCGCCAGTTTCTTCAAATAAAAAGATGACAGTGGACTCTAAAGTTACTGCAAAACAATCAAAAAAGCGCAAGTCCAAAGATGAGAGTTCTGAAGATGAATCAGACGAGGACTTTATAATCAGAAGCATGAAAAAGAAACCAAGAGCAGCTTAGTTAATTCATGTGTAAATGGACATTCCCTTTTGATTTAGAAACTGATTTTAAATCTCTGATTTGTTGTTCCAAAACATTGCATTAACGTTTTAATGAGATTGACACTCCTTTGGTCTTTTTTCTTCTGTATTCTGTGTGCATGTGTTAATGTTAATTATAGTTCTTATTTTTGAAATAGAAGACTTAGAAGATTTTGACTTGAAAATCCAATGCCTGAAATAAAGTGCAATAAAAAACCTTGCCGAAGTGAAAAAGAAAGTGAAGGCCTTTACACACAACTTTGAAGCATGGAAATTTTTTTTATCCCTTTGTAGTTAAAATATTAGTTCATGAGTTCTTAAATTTTTGAAATTTTGATTTCAATTCTTGAATTAGTTCTCCAACTTTCATTAAGATTTTCATGTAATCTTCACTGTAATATGGTACTACTATATATGACATATGGAATGAATAAAGCCATATTACATTAGTGATAAATTAAATAATGTTTTAAAGTAGGCACTATTAAACATAGAATTTAGCGGAAATTGGAGGGCTAAAACTGAGATTTACAATAACAAAATCAAACTTTCTGCAGAACAAAAAAATTAAAATAAATAAACTAAAATGAATATTTTGGAAATAAATGACCAAACAAATTTAATTTTTATTTGACAAATTTGTGTTTGAGAAAGCAAATTTTATCTAAAAAATTTAAAAACGTTTGAAGTGCTCTTAAGAGATGAAATATTTGGTGGATATTCTCCTTTTCAAATATTTCTCAAGTATATTTGAAGATTTAAAACGTTAGAATATCTTAACCGAATATTCAAATTAATCTATTTTATAGCTATATCTTCGACCAAAAGAACACATTTAAATCTCTGCCCAATATATCATTATTTTAATCCACCACTAAAATTTTAAGCGTAGCGCAAATCCTAACCAACTTGATTTTAAGAAATAATCATAAAAAAGTTCTACTACTACAGTTGTAATGTTTTTATTTTTGTAAAAATGACAATAAAATAAAAAGATAAGTTGTGTATTTAAAATTGCTTTTTGAACTAAAATGATTTGTAAATCAATTCCAATTCCAATTCCAATTAGGACAATTCATTTATTTATTTAATAATACAACTCTTCCTTTTTTTTTAGTTCAACATTTAATAAGACAACTCCAACCATGAGAATTTGATTATAAGCCAAATACCTCAATCTATCGACCACATTCAAGAATCCAATTCTAAGAAAGAGGAAATAAATTGGTCGCATAATATATCGGTTTAACACATGAATATTGAAGATGTTTTTACTCCGATTGAGTACGAAGTCGCTCAAATCTTGCTCGACCTTCATATTTTAGCCGTCGATTCCGATTCTCAACTGAATCAGCCATTATTATGGGGCTCCACCAGAAGGAGATCTGCCCCTGATGAATTACTTGAACTCGAATCCTCTTCGCCACTACCCCTTCTTCACAACTCTCCTCCGCCACTGCCGACGGAACACACGGCGGCGGAAAATCCTCCGGCAGCCGCAACCGCCGAGGATCTCAGCCTCTTGACCACTCTCAATTTATCGTGCAGTGAACCAGAACAAGAGCCCAAACGTCGTTCGAATTGTAAACCTTCGCCTAAAAGGAGAAGGGTAATTTTGTCCTCTTAGGGTTTCTGTATTATTTTATTGCCCACCATCTATTATTAATCGATTTCAACCGTCTTTTTTTTTTTTTTAGAATGGAGAGTTGTCGGAGGTAACAGACGAGCTCACTAAGCGCGAAGAATTTCTCAAAACGGTGAGTTTGTTTGCTAAAATTAATATAAACATTATTCCAAATATTTCTATGTCTCGTACAAGAAATCATCCCCGAGTTCGCCACAATGTGGTTAACAATTTGACATCCTTCAATTTATGATAAAAAATTATAAAAGTACTTCGATTTTATATCTTGTAGTCAATAGGAATAGAAAGATTAATCTAATAAGACAACAGCATATATTATGGCAATTTTATAGAATAATTTCTCTTCTCGTCCATTCTTTGGTGTATAAGTACCAATCATATTATGGTAGTTACCTTCAATAATAGCTCTATATCCTCTAATGACAGGTTTTAAAGTATATATATATTTTTTAACATTTTCTTTCTTATATTGAATGGCGTTAAAAATTCAGTCACATTGTTTCAGACTCTAAAAATAATGACTGAAAATTTTATACTCTTAAATATAAAGGAGAAAAATTAAAACACTGTTTTTACAATAAACTTAATAGTTTAACAAATGGATTTTGTTTATTTTTTTTTTCTTTCGATTAACAGAATTTACATATGGTCTTATAGCAGACGCTAGAGAAGTCAAGGCTTTATTACGAGACGCTGAAAACTTCGAACATCCAACCCAAAGCAAAAAGGCAAACGCAATTGGCAATTGGAAGTTCAAATGTGGCAGTGGAAACAAATTTCGACGGGCATCAAATTCCGATCGTCAATTCAGATCATGAAACGACGCCGTCTCGAAGATCACAGATGCGACCGGTCATCCCCGATCTGAACCAATCTATTTGGACAGATGAGAATAATGATGAAGCTTTGGAGGCGGAGGATAAGCGGACGACTGCGGCGGCGGCCAGATTAAGAAGGAAGGAACTCAACCAGATGAAAAAGTCCAGAGTCCCTCATCGTTAATAGATTATTTCGTGGATTAAAATACCAATGTCGATGTTAACTCGTCAATTTTTACAGATCCATTAATGGATATATCAACGGATATTCTTGTAAATTAAAAAGATTTATGAAAATTATTTTTAAATAATAATTAAGTTACTCCCATTTTCTAAACAACTAATATATATTTATATTCATACTTGAGACTAGATTTTTTTTTTTTTGAAATGTTTCATAGATTTTTATATGAATATCAATTAATTTTTAATATTGATATGGAACTCTCAAATTTACCTGATATATCGATTTATGGATGGATATTTTAATCCAAGTGTAAAATGAATTTTATTTTTGTTTTCTTAAATTTAATAAGCAGAAACTATTTAAGGGCAGGTTTTGGTTTGAGATATTTATCTCAGATTCTTTAATTGTAAAATGAAGTTCATGAAATTAAGGTTTGTTAATTGGTTTCATTTGGAATTCAAAGAGTGATAAAAAGTCGAACGTATGCCTTAAGTATTGTGTGTAAGGTGTGAGTTCGACATCTTAAGCATGGAAATGTTAAGCCTAAGATTTAAGTAGAAGTCGGGTTGATGAAAAGTTTGAATTTAAGAAGCATGTATTTAGAATTTGTCTAACAAACCTTAGACTCTAACCAACCCACATCACAAACACATATGGACTCAACATATTAAGAGCTAAACTCCCCCAAATCCAAGTTTTTACTTCCAACGGTATTCCCTTAAAATGCTCTGTAAAAAAGTATTTAACTTAACTTTTAACTTAGTGTCGTAAAAAGGATTTTAAAGATACTTTCTTAAATAGTGCTTATAGTTAAAAATGAACTTATGTGTCAAAAAATGTATTTACTTTAAAAAATATTTTCAAACATATAGTAAGTAACATATAAAGTTCAAGTTTTATGTAGATAAATTATATAACTTATTAGAGTGCGAAGACAAAATCCTAAACCATAGAAAATTTATTTTATTTTTGCCAAATTTAGTTTAGGAAGCTAATTAGAATGATTTATTGCACATCATTATCATTAAAAATAAAAATAGCTAATTTTAGAAAATGAACATTGTCGAATAATATCAATTATACTATATACGAAAATTAAACCTAATAAAAATGATTATACGTGACTATCACAATATAATTGTCATTATAATCTCGTTAAGTGCATGGTTTAATCAAATTTATAATTTCTCTTTTATATATATCTATTCGTGTAAAATTGTTACGGATTCTCGTCTTAGCAGATTGAGCAATAGGAAGAGTCAGTGGTGGGAAATTGCAAGCACATCAAACAGGATTTCGACGGTCGATCTCCGTAAAACAAAATCCCAACCGTCGACTCCTTAGCCGCAATTAACTCTAGGTTGGGCTTGGGATTAAGTTGGGCCGGGCCGGGCAAGGACTCTGAAAATAGAGCCCAGGTCTCCTTTTACCTTATATATAGTGTGTGGCCTGTGGGTTCTGAAAGACAGTCGACGAGTTAACTCTCTCTCTCTTTTTCTTGTGTGTGTTTGGTTTTGGCATTACTAAATTGCAAGTGGGCAAAAAAGCGGCGAACAGATGATGATTTTTTAATTATAAAGAGAAGCTTGCAAATATTCTTTCAATTCTGCAAGCAATGATCGCTCCCATACTTCCATGACTCTGATGTTCCAAAGCTTTTGCCCTTACCATTTTCTCTCTGATTTTTCCACTTCTTCATCTCTATGATTTCTTTTGACTAAACTTTCTCCCGCACTAATTTTCTGATCGTTGATTTCATGGCTTCCATGTTTTCCCTCCGGAATCTTTTCTTTTAGTCAATTTCATCATAATTTTATTGCGAATCTCGTCTTTTAGAGCGTACTATAGTTTCTGGAAATTACTCGGATTTTTCGATTCGTTTTCATATATATGATTTTTTTTAATAAAGATTTCTCCTATGATAATTTTCTGATTGTTGATTACATCTTCCTTTTCTTTCTCTTCCGTCTGATTTTTTTTCTCTTTTGGTGAATTGCATAAAAATTTGATCGCGAATCTCGTTTTTCCTTTTATTTTCGTTTCGGAATTTTACTCGCTTGTTTATAATCTTCTTTTACCGAGATTATAACTGCGCTGATTTTTCAATTATGTGATTTCTATACTAAGATCTCTCCAGTCTCCAGTATTAATTTTCCGATGGTTGATTTTGGTCCATATTATCATCCGATCATATTTTTTGTGAATTTCATCAAAGTTTGGTCGCGAATCTCGTCTTTTCCTTCTTCCGTTATCAGAATTTTACTCGTTTATAATCTTCTTCTACCGTAATCATAATTGTGCAGATTTTTCAATTCGTCTTTCATTTTCATCTTTATGATTTTTTTACAAAGATTTCTCCTATACTAATTTTCTGATTGTTGGCTACATGCTTCCTTCTTCTTCTTCCTTTTTTTTCCCATCCGAAATCATGTCTGTTTGGTGAATTGCATAAAAATTTGATCGCGAATCTGTCTTCTTCTTAATTTTGAATGTAGTGTATTCAAATAAATTTATTAAAAAAAATGTTTTTCAAAGATATAAAATATAAATACTATATTTATCGATATTTTTTTATGAAAAAGTGATTAAATTAAAAGTAATGCCAAACAAATCTTAAGTCAATCACCTAAATTTGAGTATGACAAAAGTAATTTTAAGCATAATTCGATCTTTTTTTAATGGGTTATAAAATGTAAACTAAAATGCCAAATTATGATCTTCGAAGGCGATCAATGCCCAGACATAAGTCTTTGGTTTCTGGATTTGATTTTTATACAGATACGGAGTATTCAAATTTGAAAAGTCAGTCGAGAAAGCAGACAGCTCACAGTGGTGGCGGCAAAATCAATCTAGAAACTAAAATTTAAAACTACTCTACTCTACGAACTATACATAAAGCTGGACTGTTACATTGTGGATGGTATTTTGACCACAGTTTTCAAATAACCAATCATTGAAGTTGAGCCTCATTGCAGTACCTCTTGAAGCTAAATGCCTCGTCAGCCAGATACTCACTGTTAACATCGAATCAAAGCGACATACTCACAACTGAGAAGCGAACAAGTGCAAACAAAAAAAAAAAAATGGAAGAGAGCGAGAGACAACTTACAAAATCCGCTCAGCCATTTGTGATGGCTCCCACCTAGGACTCCAAGGATATTCTGAGATAAGCTGCGACTTGATGGGTGCACCTTGGGAGTTGAAATGCTAAACGATATTTGAACATAATTAGAAAGAGAGGGTACTAATTTAATAATCCGAGATCATAAATATAAGCAATGCCAGTCCACTTCATAATGAGCAGAAAAATCCTTGTAAACTAGAGTTATGCCAAGTGTGTCGTGTCATTCAATTACTTCTAGACGTGCAACCTTATAAATACATACCAATTTACCAAGGATTCCTTGTCAACATATTTATGATAATTAATCACAATGTACACAGTTTTGAGAAAAAATATCAATGAGAATGGAGTTCGCATTAATTCTGCCAAAACTAGAGTTTGCCTTCGTTCTACTTTAAATACCATGCATTGAGCTAGGTAAGAAGTAAATCTGATTAACATAACATATAAGTGAATGAAGGCCAAAAATTGTTCCAGTAAGGATCATATAAATCAGTGCAATGACCTGTGAACCATATTGATGGAAAACAAACATATAGCCATTTATCTATGACACTAATCATATCTAGAACTAGAAAGCAAAGTTGGTATATACCAGAATTTCCAAGATTCAAGAAAAAAAAATTGCATTACCTGAGAACTTTGCAGCACAAGAGAAGGCTGTTTCTTTGGAAATTGAGTTGAAATGAAAAAATGGACCTAGCATTAACAAAAATGTCCCAAGAACAGGAGGGGAAAAAAAAGAAAAGAAAACTTGTCAAATTTACAGATAATAGATGCCACGTTGTCTCAAGTCTAAATTTAAATATCTTTCCATACCCTATCTTACCAAGCCAGAACACACTAACTTAGTTAAATTGAAAACCAAAAGGATTTTTACAGATCACATATATAGCATATGGCTCTGATTGAGTATCCTGTGCACATAATCCATTAACCAACAAGAGATTTGCACGTCAAGCATATGCTCTGTTACTGTAAATTAGCCTTTGACATGGAAAGAAAAAATTGTGAAATCATGTCACAAAAATGTCTCACAAACACTTGACAAAATGGAGAAAACATTTGAAAGGATATACAGGCGTAAAATAAAATGTCTCGACTATCATCCAATTCAATGAAAGAACAAATCTCTTCAGCTCAAAAAACAAAATTTTGCAGTCAGCAGGGGCAAAGCTGACCAAAGTCTAGTCCAAATAATCAGATTTGACATCATGGACTTGGTCGAGAGTCATACATGGTTCACTTCTGGGTCCTCATTGGTGTATTTTATGCAGAAGGACATTGGAAGAATTAGATCGTACTTTATGGAGATGCCACTTTATAGTGAAGATTTGGGGGGATTTCTCAGTGCTGGGTTTTAATAATCCAAGTAGATGTTGAAATTTTATGAAGAGGTTGTCAGCTTCTCTAGCAGACTGTGTTCATTATTATTATTCGGAACATCTCATTAATAAGAAAAAGGAAAACCTTCAGGCTTCAAGAATGTAGAAAGGTCTTGAGAGGAAGTCTAAGGCTCTCTTCACTGACTCATTTAGGATGTTCTATACAGAAATAACATTTCTGTTTTTTTTTTTAAAAAAAATCCTTTGTTTTTTATCCTTAAGAACTGGAGCATCTTCCTGTAATCATATTATTTTTGTTGATGAGAGATCCTCAGATTCGGGCTTCTCTCTGAAAAAAGAAAAACTGAGGGCTATTGTTGTCAGCAGAGGACTCTGGAATTGTACCAGATATTATGAGCGGTGATCATCTCCAAAAAAGCTAATATCATTACATCTGAATCTCTAAAGAACAGGGTATAAATCCGAAGAGCTGCAGATTTTGATGACAATTCAAGATGGAGAAGCAGTTATACCTATCTTATCAAGACCAAAGAAACCTATAAAGAGAAGTCACCAGGATAAATTAACCATTTGAACAATATGTTTTTTTTTTTCTAATAGAAAATTTCCATATAATTTGATAGTGATGGGGTGCTAAAGATCAAGGATAGTGAGGATTAGTAAATACCAGGAATGTGAACACCCCGGAGGCAGTGATAACTGTAGCCGTTCGGCAAAACACCTGAAAACCAAAGAAGTTAATGGCACAAGTAAGATGTGATAATCCCCCTCCCTGTTGTTTTTTTTTAATACTATAATTAAAGAGTTGGATGAGATGACTTTAAAAAAAAGGAGGTCAACAAATTTGTAAGAATCTCACAGGGTCAGCTTCTAAAGGCCTTCCAAAAAAAGGGTCCAATGCCTCTATAAAGCCTCTCCTAACATCAATCAATGAAACTGCCTCCCGAACCTTCATCAGTATGATAAAAGTATTAACTTTTTATTCAAGAAAACTTCCAAAGTCCATACCCAGTTATCAACCCAGAGAGTATCATTTGAACAAAAAAAAAATGCAACCAACCTGTTTCTCAAGACTCTCTTCTAGATGAGGAAGATATTCAGCCATGCACCTTCAAGTCCGTTAAAGGAAAAAATATATGATATAACTTTTAGCACCAAATCCTGACAGCCACAAAAATAAAATGCGGGGAGATATAAGAGAGGGAGAATATCCTACATTCCATTTATCCATGAAGGAAGTTTGATATCCTCGATGGATAAAACAGCCTTCAACTCAGAGGTAGAAACCAATTTCAGACGAGGTGCAGCAGGAGTAGATGCATATTTTCTCACCACGGGATATAAAACCTATAAACAATGATGCAAATGGTAAAGAAAAGAAGAACGAGAGGACCAGAAGTCCAAAAAGACAGAAAAGTAAAAGGCAACCTGCAAGAATATCTTTTGTGGATGCCTCCACGGGCATCCAGGTATCATCTTATTAATATTAATGTCTACTAGCGGCACTGCAAATTTGACCTCCTCCGGCTATGCTAAAATTCGAAGGCATTAGAAGCCACATGTATGAGAATAAAGCGAGAAAAGACAGAGTCCCAAGTATTCAAATCTTTATTAATATTCAAGGAAAGTACAACCAGATACTTTAAACAACTACCTTCTCAACACCTGAACTCAAATGCATTTCAATGCCCTGCAGAAAGGTATAATGCATTATTTTTTGTTTTTGTTACATTGAAAATAAGAAATCTTAAGGAGAGACCACAGATATTTGTATGAGAAGCAGCTTTTATCTAGCTGAAGAAATACATGGTGATAAGCAAAAAAACATACTGAGAAAGGTTAACTTCTACACTAAAATAGTCCAAGCATGAAAAATCTGGAATAATTAACTAGTAGCAAATGTCTCATTCAGATTCCAATCATGAAAATGTGCATTTTTATATATCTCTAGAGGCATCCTAATCCAGTAAGAATATATTATCAAGAAACTGAACCGAATCCAATACATCACCCTTCAATTTCATGAACTCGTGCGACCTATTACCAATTCACAGTTAGGACAGTAAAACAAACATTATAATGAAAAACATTACCTCCCTAGATAACATAGTACTAAGTTCAAACTTCAATCTTTCATCATCAACTCCTTCAACACGTTTCCTATGGTATGACACGTATCGATTCCTTTAAAAAGGTAAAGTTTCCTTTAAATTCAAGGTGAATTATACCCAAGGCATGAGAAAAGAAGAAGACTCAAGCGCAGGAAAGCCATGAAAAACCTCAGTTCTTGAACAAGGCTCGTGAGCCGAGATGGATCTTTGCTGTTCCAGTCACGTAGACTTCTTTGTAGTGATTTATGATCTCCTTCTCCTCCATCAAACTTACTTGTAAATGGATGGAAATTTTCATCTTCTAGTCCAAACACAATATCAGGTGCAGAAAATGGTGATTCAGCATTGTACATGATGTCCCCTACGACAGGTAAAAACTATCAAACAGCTAGCTACTGTGAATCTATCAACCATCCAGTACACGGAAAGGAAAAAGAACTGAAAGGATATAATGATAAACAAAAGTGGAAAACCAGTCTTACATTTCACAAATTCTAGGCAGTACGGTATGACTAAGGTGAACTTATCAATAATTCCAGGGTAGTGTCTACTGCCAGACCACATGTGCTCAATCTGAATATTAAAACAAGCGATCCGTTCAATAATCCGATTCTAATTTTATGCGCCATAAGAGAAAGACATTAATACTACCTTCGTGGTGAAAACGAGGAGGATAGAAAGAAAGAAAGAAAGAGAGAAAGAACTCCGAAATAGCATCCATTTCCGATAAATTAATAAATAGATCCAACTCCAAACAGCTAACATCAGTTTCAACAGATAGAAAATTCAGAAATGGCCATTGATTTTGTTAACCCCGCATTTTCCAGGAAGAGAAAGGAAGCCGAAATGTTACCTTAACGGGGAGAGGAAAGTGGTTGAGCAGGTAATTGATATGAGCAGCGATAAGAGGAGGAACAGTGTCGGAAGACATGGCGTACAGCTGAACGACGGACCGTCTCGGTTTATCGCCGGCGATCGATCTGTTCTTCACCGGTGGAAGCAAGAAAAAAGAGCCACCGCAACTGAACCAACAATGGCCACCTTCTGATTCTGGCTTAGGAGATTCACAATTTCCCACCACTACCCTCTCGCTGCAAAGCGGCCTCGGTCGGTCTTCGATCAAAGAACGGCTCAATATACTTAAAACCACTGCTCTATTCCTGGAGTTTACTGAACCGTAATTCTAAACTACGACTTTGGTAAATTAGAGCCGCAAAATGGGCCGGTGGGCTAATTTGCATTACGGTCATAAGTTTGGGCCTCATACTAAAGTCGGACTTTAATGGGCCTACGAAGGGAAATTCTGGCTCAAAATGGCAGGGCAAAATAGTCATTGGCGAATGAAGAACGAAACCCTAAAATGAATGATGTGCCCGAATCTCCTTTAAATAGTTCATAGCTTTGTCTAATTGGTATTCAATCTCTGTACATGGAGTTTTAGGGCACGAAGCTGCTCGATCTGCCTGTGCCTGACGAAGCCTATCGCCCGTTTGTCTTTCTCTTTGCATTTTTCTTACGTTCTTTTGTTTTTTCTTTCTGTTTGTTCTTGATTTTGAACCAGATGACGAATTTGGATTTAAATTCTCACGACGGTCGTCTGAGACGCATTACGTGCGCTACTGATGCAATGATCCATTTTTTCTGATGGCCTCGTTTCGCTTCTTTTCCTTGGGATATTTCTTTCAACTTTTTCTTTCCTTTAAAACGAATTTCGATTTTCATTTCATTTTTTGATTGTATTTTGTTTACGAGATGAAGGATGTTTTATAGGATTGTGATTGGTGCAAGCATGATGATGATGAATTAAATCTGTCCGATCAATTTAATGACTGGAATATCATACCTCCTACTCATACTGAATGCTTGCCTATTTCTATTTCAACTATGCCTTCAAATGTATACTACTTTCCGCTGTCAAAATTTTTTGAGATTTTTTTTTTTCTTATTTTAACTTTTCTCTACTTTTCTCTATTTCGTTTTGCTGATTCTATTTCCCATGGCACCATGAGGAGTCACTGATATTTTGTTTGAGATTAAAGGATCAGTGAATTCGTAGTACAAATTATAAAGTCCTTTTCATTCTGAGTGCCTGACGTCAATTTACTGTGATCAAACATGCTCGCTGAACAAATAATTTAGTTTGTGAAACATACATTTGGCCTTTTTTTATATTTTAAAACGTGAATACATTTAGTTTATTTAGAACTCAAGGAGAAATCAAAAGTTCTTGGGCTCTTGCATATATATCTCTGAAACGGGCTTATTAAATTGTAACTATTGCAACAGAGGTTTTGTATAGATATCATAAAAAACCGCAAATCTTGTAGGAACCGGGAAAGGATTCATTAGCAGTTTAATAATCGGATTGATAATATCCACCAGGAGGGTGAAAGCAAATTGAAGTATCCGATAAATAGATTTTTACCAGATGTGCTCTAAAAGATTACTAATATCATTGATTATATAGCCAGAAAATACAATTTTGTTCACAAAGTTGATTTCATTGATGTCTTTTTTTTTTTTCTTCGAGTTCATTGATATGTCTAATTAAGTATATTATTTATATCTTTATGGTAGAATGTAAATTATATTATGGTTTATTTTACAAGGAATTAGTAATAAATTTTGAAAGGGACGAAAGATTGTAAAATTTGAAATGACAAAAATATTAAAATTTGGTTATGAACTTATATTTGCGAAAATAAAATGGTATTTTTAAGTACAAAATTAGAATGGTATTGTTTATGCATATATACCAAAATATTTTGTTATACATTGAAATATAGAATTGTTAGATTCAAAGTTAATATTTACAAAAATATTTTAAAAGAACCATGAAATTTAAATTTAAACTATTGAGTGAGATTACAATATGAAAATTTAAACGCATGCTACTTTTGCAAAATATTAATAATAATTTAAATGGACAACAAATTTTGAGAGTTATTTTTATAAAAAAAGTGGCAATTATACATGTTTTGAAAATTGACAAAAGCTTACAAAAATTGGAATTTAAAGATTGAAATTTAGGACAAAATGATAATATCTATAAATACTTGGGATAATAGAATCCAAGATGGTAAAGATTTGAATCTAATAGAATATGTACTAAAAAAATAAACTAATAGAATATATTCTCAACCTCCCGATTTGTTGTTGAATCATATGATTTTGATTTTTTTTCCCCACAGAAATACGATTTTATCTATTCATATAAAAATGTACTAAAAAAAACTATTCATATAAAAAATTCAATAAAAAAATTTGAAGGTTTCAATTCTTATTCTCATTGGTTGTTGAACCATAAAAAACATTCTCACACCATTTTATTACTATAAGCAGATAGAATGTGTTGTTCATGATTCTCCCTCCACACATGATGTTAAGTTAAAAACAAAATTATATTAAACATCATAGATCATCTGCATATAATCTATATGTATATATAGAAATATGATTTTAACTATTTATACAAAACATTCACCCCTAATACATTCAATGGATTTTATTTGGTGTCGTCCTCTAGCTTTTAAATTATCTTTTGCCAATTCAAGCATAATTTAGTGGATAAAGACATGGTTCGATCTCTTATCTCCACAAATGTTGAATTCAAAAAAAAAATTATATTTTTTATCACTCTTGCCATATAAGAATATACAAACAAACGACTTCCAATATTAAAGACATGGAACATATATAAGCCCGCCAAACAAATTTGTTAACTACCTAATTGTACTAAAAAATAAAAAAACTAATAGTTTTTATATTAGATCCTCTTCTTTTTATGGATGTATTGATCTAATAAATATTTAATATACAATATCTGTTCTATAAATTAGGTTCTATCATCGATGTGCTACATCTGTCAAACAAAATACTACATAATTACTCAATTATATATGTACATTCTTTTATATTAAACATGTCTAACATATAGTAAATTGACAGACTTTTTTTTTTTTTTTTGAAGAATAAATCGACAGACTACCTTGTAGTATGTTGTTCTTTTTTCCTTGAAACATCACGACCCAACCGAAACATCAAACTACAAATTTTTTTTTTTTTTTGGGTAAATAGATTCTTTTGTTTTATCTATTAAAACCCCATGCAACCATTCTTTTTTCTTTTTTGAAAACAATATATTAAAAATTAAATATTGTGTCATCTTTAGTAGAAATCAGCGCATGATATATTATAATCCTTCAATACGAAGGACAAATAATGATATTATTCATTTTGAGCATAAATATTCATGATTTTGTTTTTAGTTCATCCCAAAAGACTAATGTAGGTTCCTCACTTACATTAACTGTG
>JAOANK020000038.1:3214535-3232518 GCA_026257165.2 Telfairia occidentalis | reverse complement strand
GATTGATATACCAAATATATAGTATATCAAATATACCCGCTGATACACATCTGAGGGTAAAATTGGAATAATAAAAATTACGAAAATCAAATTTAAAAATTTTGCCAGATTTGCAAAATTAAAAAATTTTTGCTAAATTTACAAATATTTTTATGGATTTTGATACCCATTACAGTTTTCCAAAAAAAAACTTTCATTGTGATGAGAAAATGGGCCTGGGCCGAACCGGACTGCATCAATTTATGGAGCCGGTTAACCACCGGCGTGGACAGATGCACGTCAACCATGGGTCATATGGTTCGCGCTCTCCGGCTATGGCCGATGTTGCAGAAACATTGCTGCGGTTGCGCCGTACATCATTTTCTCTCCTCATCTCCGCCGTGTGTGACCAAAACAATTGACTCTCATCGACTCTCTTTAGCTACCGTTCATTCTGCTCGTCGCGAAGTCCAATTCGGATCAAAAGGTCTCAGATTATCCAATGCTCCAGCACGGGTCGAATTCCAAGAAGTTGAGAGCGTTGATGATGATTCGGATGTTAAAAAGAGCCGCAACCAGCTGAAACGGGAAGCTCGACGCGCCGTCCAATGGGGCATGGATCTCGCCGCCTTCTCCACTCCTCAAATTAAACGCATCCTGAGGTATGTTATATATATATATATATACCCTCGCACAGTCACCATTCACAACATTATCCGACGACTTCTAGTTCTTGTATAATGTGTATCATATATGCTCTTTGGGATGAGTTTCCAAATTTGATGATACTAATGTGAGATTTCTGTTACTTGTCCGGGGTGATAGAGTGGCGTCCCTCGAGAGAGATGTCTTCGATGCAATAATGCTTGTCAAGGTGCTGTTTGTAATGCTTGAATTTTGTGGTTAGTCGTATCCTTTTGCACTATGGCAACACGTGAATTTTTGTTGTAGCTAAGGTGTTTGATTTTTTGACGCAGAGGCTTGGGCGTGATGTCAGAGAAGGAAAGCGAAGGCAGTTCAATTATATTGGTAAGCTGATATTTCCTTCCGTTGAGAAATGTGCATTTTTGCCGTTCGTGTTAGTAGTTAGAACCCCAGTTTATAGAATGGCCTGATTCGAACCCTGGTTCGATGACTTGTCAAGATCAATTGAAGTAGAAATGTAAACTTACTTGCAGTATATTGGTCCTTAAAAATGCACGAGAACGAGACCCAGTAAAAAAATAAGGCACGAGATCTTCCTTCGAAATAGTGTTCTTCATAAATTTAAATTGAAAGATTTCAATCTGTTAAATGGTGAATAGTATGGCCTAAAATTTTCTGGGCCTTGAATTGATCATAACTCGAATTAGAGTATTGTGATCAGTTATCTTAGTAGGCTCCCACTTATCCCAGTAAACTGCAATCCGGTGACTACTCAACAAGTTCTTACCAATTTTAGAAATCTATTGGCCCAACTTGATTGACCACTTATATCAAACTTTACTTGGTAAAAGAGCGATAATACAATTTGTTAATATATGTAGGCCACGTCATATGACGATATTTTGTTGGCTAATTATAGACGAACTATAGGCAAAACGCTCAAATGTAATGCTTTGAACCGAGCTTACCATTGAATTTTCACTAGTTCCAGATGACAACTGAAGTCGCTGAATGTTTGCATTCATCATAATTCCTGAAGCGCGTCACCCATAACCTTGATCTTCAAAAATCCAACCAAAACAGAAAATCTTCTGTTTTGCCTTGGAACTTTTTTTTTTTTTTTCAAAACATTTGTATTATGTGCCTCTGATAAGTTGATTTAATTTGCTGCAGGAAAACTGCTGAGGGATGTTCAACCTGAATTAATGGACAGTTTAATACAGGCCACAAAAGATGGTGACCATAGCATGCTGCAGACGTTATCTGGCTCAGTAGCACTTGATGATGATGATGATGTTGCAGAATCTGAATATGAGGAGGAAGAAGAGGTATTTTATGATATGATTTCTTTACATATTGCCCCTCCGTATTTGGTATAATAGACAAATTGTTCTAATTTTTACTCGACTTTATTTACCTTATTGACCATGGGGAATATTATAGCACAGCGTGGAACAAATAAAATGAAAAACTTTACTTAGAAAATGAGAGTCAACGAGTTCAACAATTGTTGCCCTATTGGGATGTAACTTCGTTTGATATAGGGGAACAGAAACTTGTCCAAACTTAAAAACCTATATTTCTGGACTGAATTGGAGGGGCATTATGTTCATATATGTCATTTTATACCATTTCGTTCCATTTAATTTTAGAAGATAATCATTCTTTTACTAAATTCTTTTTTTTTTCTCCATATCTTAACTAGGGTCCGCATATGGACATTGCAACAAGTTGGCTTGATGGGTTAATCAGCAAGGACAACAACATAACAAATGAAATTTACTCGCTACAGACCGTTGAATTCGACCGTCAGGTACTTGACTTGTTGCATCCTAACTTTTCTTTCTTTCTTTTTCTTTTTCATTGCAATGATGTGCTACGACCCTTACCCATTTTTCCGCTATCATTCTTGCCTCTTGAATAAGCTATTAACTCATTTAATTCGTGCCACTTAAATTTGCTACATCTTTGTAAGGTTTAGGTTGCTTAAACTTCGCCTTGCTAGGCTGCAAGCTGAAGACCTTATAATTAGGCTTGCTTTGTCTACTCTCGATTAGCCATGCAAAATAGGACAATGATACTCTGAACTTTTGTAACTCTAAAGCTTTCATTAGTTAGGTTGGATGTTCATTTCCATGCAATTCTGATTTACATGACAATCATTAACAGGAATTGCGGAGACTTGTTCGAAAAGTGCATTTGGTTGAAGAACGCAAGGTGGAAATTGAAGAGACCGAGGAAAAAGTCAACATGTCAATAACAAACGCCAGAAAGCCCCTTATTCGTTTTCTTTGTAGAATGGCGAAACAATTGCCGTCATATGAATTCTAGTACAAATTTATTTGTGCACTATATTTATTTGGCATTCTGTCCTATGCACACTATATTCAACACTCAGGTTTCTTTTCCTTTTTCTTCCACGCCTTCTTTAAAGACTACTAGAGAAAGTAGTTGAGTGCTAAGGATCAGAGAGACTGCATACCAGGTTCGGAATGTAATATGCTTTTCTAGGTCTTTCCTGATTCATTTCCTGTCCATGTCCATTGCTTTTTTTCACTGTTGGAATACCTTTTAATAGTGGGTGGAGTCGAGAAGATGGACTGTGGGAGAATTTTGGCCTATTGATGATGCAACTAGAAGCATAGAATAATTGAGATTGTTGAGAAACCAACAAAAACTAGCTTACATTTAGGGATACTAGCGATATTGTTTAAAATTCCATCTTGGCCTTTTTCTGCATCAGCTTATGCCAATTGAATGTTGCAAAAACCAACAAAACTTCTGGCTTTAGAATTGTAATTTCTGCTCTATGATGGAAGATTAGTATTGAATGACGCCATTTCTTTTAGTGGTATTAACACGCTGATTTAACAATGATTGAAGGTGACGCAGGCTCCCACATCAATCCCTCGAACCAAGGCCTCTTTCTGAATTTCTTATGTCATTTAACTTCAATATTTTCGGCCCCATACATACCAAATATGCTGAAATTTAACACCTTGACAGGACGCCGCCGGCTCGCTGTCAGCTCAACTGGACAAATGGGAAAGTTTGAACGGAATTACTCTTGGACATCGTGTGAATTGTGAGAAGAAAACAAAAGCCACCGAAATCGTGGACCAATCTACCGAAGCCACAACTTCCAAATGAGAAGGGGTTTGCAGGTAAATTTGTTTGTTTCCCTTATATTTAATCAATTGAATAAAAATAAACTACATCAGAAAACTATATACCCTACAACTCACACTGTCTAGGACAATTGTTCTTATAGAGAGTTGAGACTTTCGAGTCTAAACCCTTTCTATTTGTTCATCGGGAGTCTCGTAGATTCCTCTGGCTCAACTTGTACATGACCAGGTTAACGACCTTCACTTTTGCACAATGGATTTGTTAAGGACTCACGTCCCACAACCTCCAAAAATCTTGACTCCTGTGCCCTTCAGTTGAAGCCAAACCTGACCTAAAATGAAACCAACTCTCAATAATCTATGGTAAATTGGTAAGTAATCTAAAGTGCTCAAATGATTTTGTCCAATCAAATGTGGACCACACTATCCCTTGACTCTCTTTTATTTTCTCCAATGTGAAGCTAAGTGTTTTTTGTTTACAAAACACGGCCATTTATTCGCAAGTCCAAGCAATTTACAACTGGGAATATGTTGTAAAATGACATAAGCGATTTTTTGTCGACAGGTTGATATTTTGCAAATAGCCCCTCAAAAATCAAAACCGTATTCGGATATGATTAAAAATAAAGTGAACATTTTGAAAAAGCGTTGGCGTTTTACTTGATGCGTGGCGCGGCAGCATTTTACATAAGGCTGGCGCCTTGGTGGGGGGTGGGCCACGAGAGGTTGAAATGAAAAGAGTTGGTATTGAAAGAAGAGGATAAGGTCAAAAACCCACCTTTCAATCTCCATTTCCTTTGACTTTCCCGATTCCTTTGCCGCCTCAAGTTCAGCTTCTACGATGCTTCTCCTGCCTCCGCACATTCAACACTTACTAAACCAAAAAATATTAAAAAACAAACAAACAAATAGTCTGCATAATGGTATTGAAATTCCCGATATGTCGTACATAATATATGTTAAACTATCCTTAAACTTAAAATTTATAAGTTGATATCTAGCTCTCACACATTCAACCTGCGAACTATTAATACTATTATCAATGGAAGAAGAAAATGACATTGTATAGAATCAAATATATAATTTATAGTGTTAGTATCATGCCAAACTTAAACTAATAGGTTAAGGGATTTTTTTTTTTTTTTTCGTTTTACAGAATTAAGCTCTGTGAACTAAGGAAATGTTTGAGAGTGGCTTTAGAATGCCTAAAATTACTTTTGTCATGATAATTACTTAAATTTGGAAATGACAAAGTGATTTTAGACATTTTAAAATCACTTCTAAACACACCCAAGTCTTTGCAGTTACGTGCACAATAAAATTTCTCTTATAAAAAAAAAAACTAACATTTTTTGAACAGTTTTAACTAAGGTTGATGTGGATTTGATTAATTGAGAATGGGGCGTTGGAGATTGGAATGTTTCTCCGGTAGTTGTTATCTGTTGAGACACCAATTTTGCTTCAAGAATAATCAAAATTGGTGTTGGAAATGGGAAGTTGGTATCCAAACTGAAATTGTCAATTTTGGTAAACAAACTGAAGAACGAAATGGCAATGAGCCATAAAACTACAGTTGCAGCTACGTGGAACCATAGTCAAAGTATTCAAATTGATTTGTTTTATTATATTTATGTTCTACCCAAGTTTGACTATTTTCAAATTTCTGGTAAGAAAAACGTGGCCCAATCAAACCAGCAAACAAAACAACACTGTTTTTTCTTTTTTTTCCCTTTCAGCCCCAAGCACTTGGAGTTTGATTTCTGCTGACTTACATCCTTGTGTGCTCTTATTAATTACTTTATTCTCATGAGATCTCGCAAATAGTTTTTCTAATTGGATAAGATTTAAACTGTTTATTTAGTACTTAAATTCAACAATTTACCTATGTCTTTAAACCGTAATGAAACGAGGATAGACTAATAAACACGCCATTGACTCATGTTTACATTTTCATGAATAGTTTTAATAACATAATCCAGATAAACACATAATAAAAATTTCAATACAATAGAAGTTAACTAAGGGCACATCTAGCCAATCTGAACATAGTTCAGTAGATAAAGATATGTACTACCATCGCATAAGTCTATGGTTCGATTACTCACCCCACTCAAGATTTTAAGGGCACATCTAATATACATCGTCAAGATTTTTATTGTTTTCAAATTCATGGTTTCAGTAAAATTTTTGTTCGGCTAGGCTTATTTTTAAAAATATTATTTGCATTATGATATCTAAAAGTCAAAATTTTTAAAACACCATTTACATATTTTTAGTGTCTTTAAATTTTGCTAAACGCATACATCTCTTTAATTACAACTTTTTATCAAATATTTAGTTTTCAATTATTAACCAAACACACTCAATATTCAAATTAAGAATAGGGTATTATTGGTTATAGGAACATTGACTGTTTAAGTTATATTAGTTGAGTGGTCAATTCCACGTAACTAACAGCAATATGCAATGAGATTATACCAAGTTGTACGATACCTCTAAACCCCAATATTTGTAGGAAGTCAAAACTACATTGGAAAGAATTTCCATGAAAGGATTTTTCATTTTGGCCTAAAAAAACCATAGGTGCCAAAATTTCGTAGTAGTTGGATGATTTTATTATTAAATGCAGCAAAATTGCAGTACAACTTGGGTGTACAATGCCGATATTTGTTGGCAAACAAAGATATTTCTTTGCAATTATCAGAATTTGGTGCAACGAACTCCGAAATTAATGCCCAACCTAGAATTATCACATCATTATTCCAATTTCCACATCAATAATTTATGGAGAATAAATGGAAAAAGAAAATATCTTCGATCTTTGTAATCTAATGCACTAATTCATTTTTATAATTCTCAAATCAACAACTTTTGATGTACTAAAAAAAATAAAATTTCGGTCAAATTTTCAATTATTATCTAAATAATTTGATACTTTGCGTGTTGGTAATTTAATTTTAGTCTACTTTACTTGAAGACGAATATGTTTTTCAGGATATCAAAGTAAAAATAAATATACAAATACAAATATCACAAGTGGTAGTAAAAGGGATGAACTTAAATTATAATTAGACCCAAGTGTAAAATATTCGTTTATTAGTTTATATTCAAACAAATAATGAGAAAATTAAATAATTAAGTTATAATAACATGACTCATATGTTGGGTATCTATACAATTTTTCTCAATTTTTATGTTACAATGTACAAATGTTTAACATATTTCAAATCCGAAATAATAAAATATAAGCAATGAAAATTGCCCACGAATTTGGATTTTAGAGCATGAATACTTTGACTATTTATTATTTAGGAGACAATTAAAAAAAAGTTTAGGCTTAAAGAAATCTTTTTCAAATATGCAGAGTGGCTTGGTGGAGGCTGCTTTAATTAGTCAAACTTCCTATGCGACCTCTTCGCTCGGGCACTCCAGAAAAATCTGAAGTGATGTTATTAATATCTAAATTTTTTCTCTAAACATAGCCTCTATTTAATTTGAAAAGTTGGTTTGGAAATAATTGTTCGCTCAGGGAGATGTTATGCTATCAATGGGAAAATCAAGAATACTTTATGGACATGTTGAGTTAGCAGAGGTTTTGGTACTCGAGGAAGACATACAGACCGTCGGGAATTGACCCACTCTGGGCCAAAATTGATTCTTAAATAGTTTGGAAACTCATATAAGGTGAAAATCTTTTTGATAACAGAAGATTCGAAGAGGTGAGATTGCAAGAGTTTTAGTGACCAAACGAAAGCAAAATGAGGTAGTCAATCTGTTGGCTATTCATGCCCGACGACATCAATATTCTCAAATTTGAATGGAAGACTACCCACACTGAGTTTATCATGCACTTTCCAGTTGTTCACCTATTTTTACCTAACTCGTATTTTCTTACTTCTGTATCTTTGTACTAAAAATAATTTTTAAATCTAGAGAACTTTCTTCTATATCTCTCGACAAAAACCCGCACACATAATCTTTCCATTCCAATCTCCAATACACCAACTCATGAAATGTACATGACTATTAGAATGGAGAAATTATAACATTTAAATTGAAGATTACGAAGTATATTTAAATTTAAGGTGTAATTTAATGAAATTAAAAACAAATACACGTGCTATAGTTTAGGAGTAAGAATTGATTTTCATATTTCTTTAGACTTTTTTATTAAAAAGAAAAAAAGCCTGACCATGGGCCCCACCACTGCACGACACGTAAGCACGAAATTAGAAGGGTCCGTCGACCTTCGGCTGTCTATAAATAACTCATTCAACCCGCCATTTGAAACCACACTCCAATTCCTTCGATTCTCTTCACCCAAAAAACAATTTTCGTCTTCTAATCCTTTCACATTTTCTTCTTTCATCCTCTTCTTCTTATGGCTGCACAAATTTCAATCATATTATATCTGCTAACGATCCAAATACTGATATCAGGTAACATGAGCCTAATCCCTGTTTTATTCAATTTTCAATTTCTTTCTTCAATCGTTCTGAGTTTTTATTTCGAAACTGTGATATTTTAGGAGTGTTATCGACAACTTTCAGCATCGTAAACAAATGCGACTACACAGTTTGGCCGGGCATTCTCTCCAACGCCGGAGTTACTCCACTTCCGATCACTGGCTTCGTTCTGGCCACCGGAGAATCCAAAACAATCTCTGCCCCCGCCTCTTGGGGCGGCCGCTTCTGGGGCCGGACCCGCTGCTCCCAAGACTCCTCTGGGAAATTCTCTTGCCTCACCGGCGACTGCGGCTCCGACAAGGTCGAGTGCAGCGGAAACGGGGCCAAGCCGCCGGCAACTCTTGCGGAGTTCACACTGGACGGTGCCGGCGGACTCGATTTCTTCGACGTGAGCTTAGTGGACGGTTACAACATCCCTATGCTGGTGGTCCCACAGGGAGGAAGCGGCGAGAAATGCGTGAGCACAGGGTGCGTGGTGGATTTGAACGGCGCGTGTCCTTCAGAGCTGAAGGTGACGAGCGTGGACGGGGGAGAGAGCGTGGCGTGCAAGAGTGCGTGTGAAGCCTTTAACCAGCCGCAGTATTGCTGCAGTGGCGCGTACGCGACTCCCGATACTTGCAAGCCGTCTCCTTACTCGCAGGTCTTTAAGAATGCGTGCCCACGCGCCTACAGCTACGCCTACGACGACAAAACCAGCACCTTTACATGTGCCGACGCCGACTATATCATCACATTTTGCCCCTCCCCCAACACCAGGTAAACTTACATAAATGTCCCCTTTTGACTTTAATAATTTAGCCCCTCCTTTTCTTTTTATTTTAACGTTAGAGGGCATTTTCGTACATCAGAAGTTGACCAAACCCGGGGAAAACGAACGTTGAGGGGAAGGAAATATTGTGATGAACTTATGCTTATGCCACGTAGGATCTAGAGGGACATTTTAGTAATTTTAATTGAACTTCCACCAATTCTTTCGCCAACATGTTTCACGGGTGGATCATGGGACGGCTCCACCACCAACGGCGTGGCCGAGAGATCGGCGAGTCAGTAAATAATCGCCGTCTTTGGGGGAGAAGAGATTTTCACGTGTCTTTATTTTTTAGTCCAACGGCCTTAACTCACGCAACACGAGGTGCAGTATGTTGCAGTTCTGGCACGAACTCCTAGCCTTACAGTTACGCAACGGTCAAAAATAGTGCATTACGGTCCACTTGAAAGAGGACACGTTGTCGCTTAATAATTAACCTACTATTCCCTTTTGAGAAATCTGTCGCTTTTTACTGACATTGTTTTTTTGTGGGTGCAGCCAGAAATCGACGGAAGATCACAACACCGCGGGCCATAACAACACAAACACGCCGGCGATCTACGGCAGCGGCAACGGCACCATGGTTTACGAAGGGGCTGCGTTTGATCAAAGCGGCGCGCCGCGAACAACCCTCCGCCGCATGCTCGGCGTAGTCATTGCCACGGTGGCAATTCTTCAAATTCGGCAACTCTTTTGACCGACTCGCTTTCATAGTTGGAGTAGGCCATTACACCTTTTAGGAAAGCTTTCGGCCCATTTTGCCTGGAGAGCATCGTGTCACGTGTGGGCCCTCGGCTGAGGCATGATGGGCCAAGTGGTGGGCCGGGGCCCATATTTGCAGCCTTGATGATGTGGATGTGAGTCATGATTGAAAAAGCTCATCCGCACACGTAGATTAATAGAGAAGCCAACCAATCCACCACCTTCCATGGGGAAAGCTGACAGAGAGAGACAGTCTTTTTAAAAAATATATATTTAGGGAATTCTTTTAAAGGATTATGTAACGTCAATTCTTTATATTAGATGATGAAAAACAAAATAATGATATTGGGATTCATTTGTTTGTATTGGGGGACAGAATTCAATATCGTTAAATTTAATTATTACTTTATGATTAAATTGTTTAATGATGTTTATGTCACATTCTAATAGTGCTGTAAAAATATGGAAAAAAGAATTCGATGATTCCCAACGTCATATAACAGCTAATGAATTGGATAATAAAAATTAAACAAATATGAGATGTGGATGGTAGTGACAAAATTATTTTAATCTCAAGTTGTTTAATATTATATCGTTGAGTGCAATTTCTTCACTTTTTTTTTTTTTTTTGAGTTCAAGTTTCTTCACTAATTGTCCCTTTAGAAACGAACAATCGTTGAATAACCAAATCAAATTAATTATTCATACATAAAAGCAAGGTTTTAATTGAAAGAGAGAGAAAATAAGAGAAACGTACCAATTGTTTATCAATCTATAATTGTCCCATTCCTGCTCAAAAAAAAAAAATTGTCCCATTCATATTCCATGGACTGAAAATATATTAAACCGGCCTACTTGACCGGAAAAAAAAAGTAGAAATTGGAAACGTGTCAACGCAATTGCACTAGCAGGCAAGCAAGCCAATGATATTGGGGACTTTTCTTTTAAAATCTTTAGATCCAAATTTTGAAAAATAATGTTAAAAAGTAACGTAATTAAAATTCAAAAGTATGGTCCTTTTGCTTGGATAACATTAATATGCATTTTACAGAGCTAAATTATCTCTTAAAAAGACAACTTCGTTGGTGATATGTACCTTTGAAAAGTGCTTCTCTTTCTCCAAATGCACGGAATGAGTTGCCCAAAAGACGTCTGGAGGCCCTGCTCAAAGGTTGAAAGCAAAAGGCTAAAAATTCAAAATAGAAGCCTAGCCATTTGAGAACCAGTGGGGTAAATCAAAACAGAAAAAGTGGTGGTGTATCGCAATTTAAAAGTATAAGAAACTATTTGAAGAAAAACAATGCAATTTCTTTTGTTAGTAATGGAAAGGATCATGTCAACTAACAAGTCAAAGTTCTAAAAGTATAGTATCAATCTGTTGGCTCTTATCTGAATTGCAATAGGCACCATTTGGGATTCACTCAGCCACCTCTATGCCATTCATACACCTTTAGCTAAAATGTAAAGACCCTAATGCTAAAATTCTGTGATATGTATGGAATAGAATACACAGCTACATGTACCAAAGCCGCCTTCTTTTTTCTTTTTGCAATGGCCTTTCTATGAAAACACCATGGGATGAAAAGGAACAAAAAGAAAATAAAATATATGAGAACCAAAAAAAAAAAAAAAAAGGATGACCCTAAATTTTCCCTCAACAATTAATCTCGTGAATCATATAACAGCACAATTTACCCAGCTTTATTTAGTCATAAATTAAACCCACCCCCACTAAGGCTAATGGGTTCAGCCTCCTTGTATGAATCATTTTCTGGCAGTGATCATCAGTATACTTCTGTGGATTTACGAAATGGTCCGAAGTGAAGAACGAGATCATGAGAAGAAGGATTACTGTTTCCATGGAGGCTGCTGATGTTTATAGCTTAGAAGATACCCTTCCCACCCACCATCGGGGCATTCTGGTTCTTTCCTTTTTGCACCTACTCCAGAACTTGAGGGTTGTACATTAGCTCTCAACTGATCTTCCACGGATCGTAAATGACCTGGGAAAAGAAGCTGCTTTAAACCCCCAGAATCACTTAATCCAGAATTCAAATCAAATTTAGGACGCGGATGAGCAACACCATTAGGAGTCAACTGTGCGTCTGTCATGCCCATGATAAATGGTGGGTGAGAGTACGAGGAAGGTGGAACAGCTGACATAGGGCCCATAATTTGAGGCATAACAGCAGCTCCTCTAGAATCAATCATGTAAGGAATTGAACCACTAGGTTCATACATGGTTGAGAATGAAATTGTTGGCCCCGGTGTCAACCCATTGTAACCAATAAAAGGAGTCTGATGGTAAGGCACCGCAGAATTCATTCCTAATATATCTCCTGTTCTTGCCAAAGTAGCACCCATTCCAGCAGGCTCAACTGTTCTTCCATTTGGCAACGATGAAGCATGAAGAGCAAAATCTTTCCTATTAACTTCCACCCGTGTACCCATAATGGAAATAACAGAAGCATCTGTATTAGGCCCTCCATAAGCACTTGCATTTTGACTATACTTACCAGGACCTTGATCATCACCTTGAACATATGGCCTATCATTTAAATCAATATTCCTCACCAAAGGTTGAAACGATGAAGAAGAGCACGCAGGAGAAGCACTGTAGCTATTCTGATTGTTGAAGAGTCCCTCCATTCTCAACTCTGATGCTGGAGCATCAACATCATCACCAACACAGTTAAGGTCCAGCTTTAGTCCCCCAGATCTTCTGTGTCCACTTCCAACTAAAAACTCCCCAGATGGTGGGAAAGATGATCCCGCGTTTGGTTTCCTGGTTTCATCTCCAGTCTCAGCCACATTCAAATCAATGTCAAGAAAATCCTGCCGCTGCTTTGAACTATCAGAATTTCCCCCACTAGAAAGAGTTCTATCGCTATCAGGAACTTTACGAGGGGAAGCAGGGCGGAAAGCACTTGTAGCTGCAGAACCTCTCCATCCAAGTGCCCCTTCAAACTGCAAAGGTGTTAGAGGCAATCCAGAAGAAGCAGCTGGTCTAGAAACAGAGATAATAGATACCGGTAAAGACACTGGGGTTGCCAGCTGCTCTGTATCATCATTGAGCACTTCTTGATTTAGATCAAATTCACAAAATCCTTTTTCTGTACTCGTATGTGCCCCTCGACCTGCTTCAGTGACCAGGGAGGATTCCATTTCATTTAAATTTTCTGGTTGAGTATCTAATGTATCTGGATGGGTTAAGCATGTCTCAGCATCAGAATATGATTCAGCAACATGACTTTTTGCAGATTGGACCTCGCTTCTCTGAAGATCAGTTGACAGGTCCTGTTTTTCAGCCATGGTGTCTGGTTTACCCAGCTGCCTGATTCCACCATCAGAAACTTTATCAGAAGAAGAGCTGCAGGATGGCTCTCTATATTCCACTTCTCTTTCTACTTCTTGAGCTACTTGCCGAGCAACCTCCAAAGCATCAACTATGCCATACTCAAGTTCCATATCTGACCTCTTATCAATTATGTTTGAAGCTTTGGGATTTAATTTTGGTTTGGAAAATTCAGAATCAGTCATTAGATCGTCTTTTTCCTTCCTCCGTCGCTGTCTGTCTCCATTAACCCGACCAAAGTCATCCATCCTCGAAAAAGAAGCTCCATAATCTTCAAGTTTTCCTATTAGACTCCCATTCATAGAAAAATCCCGCAGAACATTTCGATGGTGCTCAGCGTCTTGGCCTGCAGATTTGAACACAGGTGTACTAGAATAATTTGTTTTTTTATCAGATATCCCACTTGTCGAATCTAATGTGGAAACTCTCTCACTATCTAGACTAGAACTACGTCGAAAGACACCAGCATTGTCAAGACCACCATTATCTTGTTGAGCTGGACCTTCTTTAGCAGACTCTTCACCATTTGCAACATCAAAACCTTCTAAAACAGTTCCAGGATCCTGCATAGGAGAATGTGAAGAGACATCTGATTTCTCTGTCACACATGACCTGCCAGAAGAGCCATCAACCTTATGCACTTGATTTTCTAGCTCTGGAAACTCATTCAACTTCTTTGAACTATCTAACTGTTCATTATCACTGCCTTCCCTTGCAACTGGAAAGCTACAAGCCACAATAGCTGAGGTTCCTCCTCCAACAGAATATACAGGTGTTTCTTCCTTCTTCAAAACATCCTCTGTTGGAACCGACATAACAGCAGAGTTTGTTGTTAAATCCGGAGATCTATCTTTCACAACTGAATGTCCTGAAATTAACTGAGAGTCAAGCTCGTTTCTTGGAGATTGAATCTTTGAATCTTCAATCTTATCTGAATGAAGAGCATCCGAGCTTCCTGAAGATAATATTTTCTCTCTGACAAGTTCTGATGCTTGTTTTCCATCACTGGCTAATTCTCTTGAAACAGATGCACCCGAAGCAGATGATCTTCCAGAACCGTGAGCCATATTTGAATTCTTTTCATCAAAATGCACACCAACATTTTCTGCATCACGGAGCAGATCTTTATCATTTATCTCTTGCATCCACCTGTCAAGGAGTACACTTAATTCTTTCCCAAACCTAGATTTTCCATGGTCAGTATTTTCGTAAAGACCCTTAACAGTGAACAAAATCCCAGAAGAAATGGATTTCTCAGCAGTTATATGAAGTTTTTTAAGTGCTTGCAACAAAACAATGATAGACTCTTCCACAGTGCTATCATTTGTATCATAACTAAACTTTTGAGCATCCTTAAGCCATCTTTGAATAAAGCTCAGTCCATCTAATTGGACAAAAAGATCGAGACAATCTTTATTCTCTGTAGCAGCAATAGCACCTGCAACAGCAGCCCAATGCCTGGTTGCATCGCTAACATTCTTCACAAAACAATCCTTTTCCTTTTGCATAACATTGATCAACTCTTCAACTCTCAATGGGGCTGTAAGCCCATTTTTTATTTCAGTCAAGGTGAAGAAGTCTTCAAGTGTCATCATGCTTCATATACCATCCTTGAGAGCATCAAATGATAGAACTTTTTCATCCATCTAACAGATTAACAGGTCAAAATTATGAAACACCACTGCAAACAAGAAAATATATTTGTTAATCAAGAGAGATTTCTAAAACTAGGGAAAATATGCATGCAAAAATAAACTGATATTGCATATATGTCATTAATGAGTTTCAATGTGACAGTTACAAACTTACACCACGCATATGAAGCAGTGAAAAACAGTTATATGTAATCACACGAGAAAAGTGTTTAAAAGGATGAGGACCATAAATCATATGAATATTCAAACAGGCACGGTAGAGAGATCTGAACTATTGATCTAGACATCAAAAATGCACTTTCTCAATTAAAAAAAGGCCTGAAACTAAACCATGTTTACGACACAAGCATCCAGCTCAATATAGTATTTTATTATACACTTGAGATAATTACACAGAGAAAAGTACTCAGAAGTCATGTACAGCAAAGATAAGAAAACCCAAAAAGAGCATGGTAGATATACTCATGCCAAAAAATATATATATACTGTCAGAGTGTCCCTTCACAGAAGACTTGACATGAAACTTGATTCCATAACAAAACTGAACCAAAAAAACTTAATCAAAATAAAGCAAAACTAAAATAAAATAATAGCATCTCAATCCTATTAATGGCAACTATACTAGTAAATTACAATTTAAAAATTATCGATAAATAAACATCTAAATCAATTGTAAGAATTAAAATGCTATAATGTCATTAATTGATCTTGTACAAAAAAAAATGCCTTGATGCTAGAATGTCAAAAGTATTCCACAAATAATGATATGGTATTATCAAAAAAACCAAAAGAATGCCTTACTCAGTCTAGTATACCAACAAGCAATGTTCTTATTGATTACAAACCCTGAAAGATGTACCTAAAGACAAAAGAAGAAAGACAATATTCCATATCACTCTGAAACCAAAACACATAAGCTTATAGATATAGATTAACAGAGTAACAACCAGAAAACCTATTTGACTATGGTTGGATTTATCAACAGACAACATATTCACCAAAAGAATGGATGATCACAAGCAAGACCTCCGGCCGTTCAACTATCTAGAAGGCAAAGTTAAACACTATGTGCCAATGAATCATGATTTGGAAAACAACCTACTACTGCTATGGATAGTCCAACTATCGATGACCTACAAAATTTAAAGCAGTACCCAGTGCAATAATCAAAAGCAGAAGCTACTTAAAAAGACTCGCTGAGGAGAGAACATGATAATTGTCATCCACTAAAGCATAGTTTTAGTTTCTGAAAGGCAAAAGCATCCCACAACCTATAAAACGTGATGGCTAAGACTACAATAATTCTAAATAACAACCAGACTAAAGTAAGCAGTTCATCCGTATTCCATGAAAAAGCCAAACGAGATTTAGAAACTAGCACCTACGATCGTATCTCAGTATCAGATGATAGGTTAGAGCAGAGAAAATCCAAATTATCAAAGGAGGTCACCCTCGTTTACGGTCTTTAAAACGAAGAACAGGCGTGGATGGAAATGAAATGCAAATTTGAATAGGTGATTGTGTAAATTAATGCGCAGATACTGATTACGAAATAAAATGCAAGGATGAGAAAATAAAATGCAAGGAGGCAGCAGTATAAGTGTCTTGCCTGAACAACAGAACTTGAAACCCTAGGTTTTAAGACTGGGCGAGAAATAGGAGCTCCACAAACTCCGTCTCCTCCGAATTTCTCTCTCCTCCGGTTGATGAATGAGGATTTTCTCTCTCTAGAACTTGGGCTTGCTTTCTCTTTTCCGTTTTCACAAAAACCCTCGTTTTGTCGTCTGTGAAACCTTCCCCCACATCGGGCGAGAGAGACAGAGAGAGAAAAAACGTTGCTTTTCTCTCTCTCTCTTGCCTCGAATCCTGATTTCTATGTTTTCTTTTTTTTTTTTTTTTTTATTTTCCTTTTTCCAAATTTTGGTCTTTGTAAGCGATGGATGACGGCACGAGGGACTCGTGTGAGACGTGTAAATCGCGGTTCGAACCGGGATTGATATCTGAACCATACCGGTTCGCGTCGGACTGAACAAGTCCAATAACTGTCACCTTCTGGCATCGGAATGCCTTTTTGTAGGCTCTTTTAATAATTAATTTGGAAGAAAATAATTGCAGCGTAAAGGGAGTTGGACTTTGAACCAATTGGTCCAGAAGCTTTTACTTATTTTTTTAAAAAATGTTTACCATATTTTGCCAAAAAGTCTTCTTTTTCAAATCAACTATGTAATATGTTAGGGGACAATAACTCTAAACCAATTTTTTAGTCATGGGTCATTAGGTGACATAGAACTATAATCCTATTTGACTATCTCCTTCGAATGTGTTTGGTATGTAACCAAATAATTTGGCGCTAAGTATAAGAATATCCTTGTTGGAAGTTAGATATTGTATTAAGTGTGATGAGTTCAAATCTATCTTGAAGTTGTGTTTAAAAAAGTTTTATATTATTTAAAATAAAAATTAGTTGACGTATAAATCTTATTTGGTATGATAATTTTTAAAAATAGTTTCCAATATAAAACAGTATCATCTTGTTGTTTTCTTTCCTTATTTTGTAAACTTATTCACATATATATTATAACCAACTATCTTTTTAATTAAATTTTGTCATGAGTATGTTTTCTTAGCAAATTTTTGTTTGCAAGCAATTTTTTTTTTCTTTCAAAACGTGTCTAAAAAGATGGCTAAACTATAAAACAATAGTTTTAGTTATATATATATATATAAAAGGTTAAAAATGTTGATATTAAAAGGTGGGGAAACAACACGAGTGTCTAATTTATAAGCTACTTAAATAGATATCTGTCATATTTATTAAATATTTGATGGTTCGTCCAATTAACTTGAATACATTAATATAGTACTAAGATATAATGATTCAAAATTAATATTAGTATTTCTAGTTAATAAATCATAATAAAGTGAAATTAATAGAATTTTTTTTTAGTACTACAGAAGGGTTTTGAACCTTTATGCTCATGTTGGCTATATCTGATATATTTAAATTGAGCAAATATTATCAGTATTGATGTGAATGTCTCATCACGAAATTTGATTTTTCACTGATGGAAGATTGACCTCTTCTCTAAGTTAAGAATTATTTTGTAATGTTCAACCATAGTCTTTATACTAAAAATGAAGGCAAGTTAAATCAAATCAAATTTTGACAAAAACTAGGGCTTAAACTATTTAAGAAAATTGAACCAAATAGATCAAATGCCCAAATGAACTACAGAATCACAAAA
>JAOANK020000038.1:3150077-3182830 GCA_026257165.2 Telfairia occidentalis | reverse complement strand
GTATATGTGGAAGTATTATTATTTTGATGGTGATTTTATTTTCCTCTTGTAATCTATCTTTCGTAATGTTTTTAAATATGTACTTGTTTTTTTTTAGTTTGAAAATTTGACAAGAGTTATGAAATGAGTTCCAGAATTTACACGGTTTCATTCTTGGTCTATTCATCTCTCAATTATTGTTCAAATATAAAAATTGGAAACTTAAGTGATTGTTCAAGTGAGAATAAATTGAAGTTCTTTTTTAATAAAATGAAACTGTTTAGTGCATTTTATTCGTAAGTTTTGAACCATATTATAGATGGAATGGAATTTATAATATATGGATTATTTAAAACAATTTAAGTAAATGGGATTGAGATCGGTATTCAAGAATATCTCGAGAACGTAATGAAAACTGAGGAATTATTCTTAGAGGAAAAAAATATATAATTAAAGTGGTTTGAGAGTGTATATACCACCTCTCTAGGAAATTTTAGGTTCGATTTTTCAAACAAATGAAGCTTTAAATAAAACTTACAATCACATATATATATTAATTCGCACATTATTTATACAGCTATAAGGCTAATTTCTTTCTTTTGTACAAAAAAAAGGCTAATTTTTTTCCCTAGTCATTTGCCTTTTTACATATTACTTAATAATTGAAATTCAATTATATTTTAGAAAATATATAATTGAATGAGGTTTAATAAATTACTAATAATACTAATACCACTTTAGCTATACTCAAATTTGCTAATGATATATGTTTAGTTATAAACCGATGGAGTTATTATTGACATAAAATTTGATTATTTAGTTTACAAATATTAAACATAAAAAATGATTATATATATATGTATATATAGTACAAAAAATATGAGTTAAGATCTTATTTCATGAAGAGACAAATTATATATTATTTTTATAATGCATTTTTATTTTAAATTAGGTATACTTCAGAATTATATTACTCATTTTTCTATAATTCCCATAACATCGAAATATTTCAATACTATAGTCCTAGTTCAGTGATACAAGAGCCCACTGAAAAGCCCTCTTTTTTGGGTCTTGGAAAAAATTGCAGGCCCATTCCGACCTGAGCGGAAGGGTGAAGAGTGATAATGTCAAAAAATTTTCCGGAATTCAAAGTAATTATGAAAAAAATTTAGCCACTAGAGTTTGGATAAAATTGATTATTTATTAATTTATATAAAACTTCACGTTCTTACCTACCTTTGAAATTTGCCTTCTTAAAAATTTGTTGTATTATCAAACAAAATAAAAACTATAGTTGTATCCTTCCATATATATATATATTTTTTTCACATTCCTTTTTTTTTTCTATTCTTTTGTAATTAAATTGAAACAAAATTTTTATAGACCCTTTTCTTTTTTTAACAATTATTTGTCTAATCTTTTATCAAATAATTTCTATATTCTTTTTTATAGTATGTAGAGATTAATTTATAAAAATAATAGGTTACCACAATTTTAAATATAAAAAGACAAGTCTACAAAAATTGTAAAATATGAGGAATATATACGTAAGATTCTGGAAGTATATATTTTTAGAACATCTAAAACATTAAGACATTTTTCAAAATGCGCCACATTTTCTAGCCCTCTTTGATCATTTATATTTTATTATTAGTGGCAATTTTTTGGTGGACAAATGTATTATTACTTGTGTAGGTGGCATTAAAGAAAAACTCAACGTGCAAAAGGGTACTTATGGAATTTTGGTCCTGCTTTATTATCATTTTGAAAATTCATACCCATTCATTTTTCAAAGTTAATAGTGCCTATGAACAATTCTGGTGGCAGTGCCCAAAGTGGTTTGGTGGGAGCCGCATCAGCCAACCACAACGGCCCATTCCGGTTATTTAATTTCTTCGAAAAATGGATAATTTAAAATTATAGGCACCCGAAGAAAAAAAAAGATAAATAAAAGCTTGTGTGTATATATATATATAAAGATATATAAAAGCTGAAGAGTGAGAATAAGTTGGAGAGAAGAGCAAAATTCTCTTTTAATCAGATACTTTGCAACTCCAAATGGGTCAAATTTCCATGTTTTCGAGGGTAAATAAAGAGTTGTAATTTTTGTTTTTTGTTTTATATATATATATACACACCGATTATAAAATACTTTAAACAACTTGTTAAATGACTTGAAAATATAATTACATTAGTATGTAGCGGATATAGGATAAAACATACTCACGTGCTAAAATACAACCTTCAAAGTCAAATATGTGACAAATTTCACCTCTTGTGTAATTTTTTTTTTTTGTTGAGAAATTGGACTGGGTGTTTTTTTTTTACTTCTCCATTTTAAAAAATAGCTAAACTACACCTAGAAAAATGATCCTTTTATTTTTTTCAACTATTTCCTATTTTTTTCTTTAGATCAATTTTTTTATTTGATTACCTTTTTTTATTCAAAATAATTTTTCTTCACTTCTTTCGTATTCTAACCGTGCTTTTTCATATTCTCTAGTTTTTTCAATTTTTTTAAATTATCTCTTTGTTTTCAATTGAATAATTATTTATTATTCATATTTAGCTTCATCTTCGTCCTCTTTCAAAAAAAAAATTGCATCTCAATTTCCAAAAGACAAACTTCTTCTATTTTGCAAAGTCAAATGACTTCTTTTACTTTGACAAAGTCAAATAACTTCTTATATTTCGGTAATGTCAAATGACTTCTTCTCCTTCAGCAAAGCAAAGACATGGTTTTCGTGACTTTAAACTACTGTGATTTTTGTGGCTTTTCTTCTACCTTGCAAAATCATTGACTTCTATATTCATGTTTAGACATCTCCATAGAATATACATTATCTAAGAAATTCTTAAATTTTTCTTCAATAACATTAGTACATAGCGGGTATAGGATAAAACATTCTCACATGCTAAAATACAACCCTCAAAAGTCAAATGTGTTACAAATTTCACTCCTTGTGTAATTTTTTTTTTTGTGTGGATCGAATCAAAATTTGCAAGGCCAGCTGCAAAAACCACTAATTTCTTCACCCATCGCCCATTAATGCACAAGCTGTTTTTTTTCCAATGCCTCCTCACATGATAAAGTGAAAGTCCCAAACTGGGTCCCAATCATAATCTCAATTCACCACAATTTGGGGATTTGGGTTGTTGTTGTTGGGTTAATTACATGGAAAATACCAAGCTTTTAGCACCGTTCAATAACCATCAGCAATAATCACAGTCTCTTCATAATTCAAATGGCAGTTGAGTCGCCGCATTGTTGGTTAGCCACTGATGATGGCCTTCACATTTATGAACACTACCCACCACCTGCAACTCTATATATGGAATCAACTTTTTTATTTTTTATTTTAAAGACCTGAAATTTAGTTCTTCTGATGCCTCTTTACAAACTTCAGCAATGGAGCTTGCTGTCAATGGGGGATCAGACCAAGACCCACGTCCCAAAATGGAGGAACAAGAAGCCAAACCAAGCAAAAAGAGAAGTGTTTCATTTTTTGGTCTGTTTGCTGGAGCTGATGCAATTGACTGTTTGTTGATGCTGTTTGGAAGTTTAGGGGCGTTTGTTCATGGGGCTGCCCTTCCTGTTTTCTTTGTACTGTTTGGTCGGATGATTGATTCTTTAGGACATTTGTCCAGACATCCTCATAGGCTGTCTGCTCGTATTGCTGAGGTACATTGCATTTTCTGTCCTCCACTTTTGTGTTCATCTTTTGAAACTCTGTTTTTTTTTTTGCTTTGACAGAATGCTTTCAATTTGATCTATCTTGGCCTCATTGTATTGGCATCAGCATGGATAGGTAATTCAAAATCCCATATGATTTATGATTAGAGCATGAGGTTCTGAGTTCAAATTAGTGTGACAGGGCTCGTGCTAATGTTTGAAGCATGAGTATTGAGGATATATTGGAAAGATTAAATTTAACTTAAAAGAGTTCTCCAACTGTTTTTAGGTGTGGCTTTTTGGATGCAGACGGGGGAAAGGCAAACGGCGAGGTTGAGAGTGAAGTATCTCAACTCAATTTTGAAGAAAGATATAAGCTTTTTCGACACAGAGGCAAGCGATTGCAACATAATCTTCCATATATCAAGTGATATGGTTCTGGTTCAAGATGCAATAGGCGACAAGGTAAGTTTTTGTACAACGTTAACAAAACAAAAGAGTTGGATTGTCTGAGATTGGTTGCTCTTAAGTAAGATCATTTTGTTGTTGCAGACAGGCCATGCTTTGCGTTATTTCTCCCAATTCATAGTTGGATTTGCCATTGGATTTACATCAGTTTGGAAATTGACTCTTCTGACTTTGGCCATTGTTCCACTGGTAGCCATTGCAGGGGGTACATACACCATTATCATGTCTACTTTGTCTGAAAAAGGTGAAGCTGCCTATGCTCAAGCTGGAAAGACAGCAGAAGAGGTAAAAAAAATTTCTCATTGTACGACAAAAATTTACAAGATGTAAAAACATAGAATAAACTGTTTTGCTAAAGGGTTTTTCAAGCAAAAAGCTTTCTGCTGGCTTTTCCCTCAGGTTATTGCACAAATTCGAACAGTGTATTCATATGTAGGAGAGAGTAAAGCAATGGAGAAATATTCTGAGTCACTTCAAAATGCCTTGAAATTGGGGAAGAGGAGTGGTTTTGCAAAAGGCATTGGCGTGGGGTTTACATACAGTCTTCTGTTTTGTGCCTGGGCTTTGCTCCTCTGGTACGCCAGCATACTCGTCCTCCATCGAGAAACGAATGGAGGGAAAGCTTTCACTACGATCATCAATGTCATTTTCAGTGGATTGTAAGTTTTTGAGTTCATTGGTACTTCAACATGGATTGGATTAGAAGCTTAACATTCTGTGTTAGAACTTGTAGTGTCAACATGTGTTGTGTTTGAATCCTTTCGTTCCTTCTTAGAATGCGCAACTTCCTTTTTTTAAATCAGGTCTCTAATCTTTCAGTGCATTGGGTCAAGCTATGCCGAACCTTGCTGCCATTGCAAAAGGCCGGGTGGCTGCAGCAAACATCTTTAGTATGATTGAAACAAATTCTGACTCTTCTTCACGGTCCGATAATGGAGTAGCGTTATCGAATGTTGTCGGAAAGATTGATTTTCTAGAGGTTTCCTTTGCTTATCCTTCTCGACCCCAACTGATCTTTGACAAGTTAAGCTTCTCAATAACGGCTGGAAAGACAGTTGCAGTTGTTGGCCCTAGTGGCTCAGGAAAAAGCACCATTGTTTCCATGGTTCAGCGCTTCTATGAACCCTCTTCAGGTTGGTTGAATCACGTTACATCATTGGTAGTTCAATGATCTCATGTTGGCTTGTCTTGTCAGCTTATTATTTGACGTTTACTAGGTAAAATACAATTAGATGGACACGATCTTAGGTCTCTTGAGTTAAAATGGCTGAGAAGACAGATGGGGTTAGTTAGTCAAGAGCCTGCCTTGTTTGCCACAACAATTGCTGCCAATATTCTTTTTGGTCAAGAAGATGCAGGCATGAATGAGATCATTGAAGCTGCTAAAGCTGCAAATGCTCATTCCTTCATTCAAGAACTTCCAGATGGTTACTCCACTCAGGTTGGACTATTTCTCTGATCTTAATTTGTAATTCCTATCCGAACTTCATTTGTTTTGAGAAAAAATTAACGATCTTTTAGTAAAGTTTGATTTTTGAAAGTCGGTGTACATAGGTTGGAGAGGGAGGGACTCAGCTTTCAGGTGGGCAAAAGCAAAGGATTGCCATAGCAAGGGCGGTTCTACGAAATCCGAAAATATTACTTCTAGATGAGGCAACTAGTGCTCTTGATGCAGAATCAGAACTCATTGTTCAGCAGGCACTGAACAGGATTATGTTGAATCGAACGACGATTATTATTGCACATCGACTTTCTACAATTCAAGATGCCAATACAATCATTGTCCTAAAGAACGGTCAGGTTGTTGAGAGTGGAAACCATTCAGAATTGATGTCAAAGAGTGGTGAGTATGCAGCTCTAGTAAGCTTGCAAGTATCAGACCAAGTGGATGATTCTGGCATAATATCTCCTTCGGCGAGTTCCCGATATTCTAGTTTTCGAGAACCTCTTAAGACGAACAATCTGCAAGATTCCAAGTCATTTAGAGAGAGTGAACCACAATCAACCAACAAAGATTTGATTTCATCAAATTCTTCTCCACCTCCATCAATTTGGGAACTAGTGAAGTTAAATGCTCCTGAATGGCCTTGTGCAGTACTTGGGTCAGTGGGTGCGATTCTTGCAGGCATTCAAGCTCCTTTGTTTGCACTTGGCATAACTCATGTTTTGTCTGCATTTTATTCCCCTCATCATTCTCGAATCAAAGAAGAAGTCCAGCATGTCGCTTTCATGTTTGTAGGAGTTGCTATTCTCACAATTCCTATATATCTGATACAACATTACTTCTACACCTTAATGGGAGAGCGACTTACAGCCCGCGTTCGCTTGTTGTTGTTCTCAGGTTTCTTCATGTTCTTGAAAAATATCACTTGGGATTTTGTAGCTACTGAAGTTTTCGATTCGTTCGAGTTCTTTTTTGTCCATTTTAGTTATCTAATGCTTGTCATCAATTGCAGCAATCCTTTCCAATGAAGTTGGTTGGTTTGATTTTGATGAAAACAACACTGGATCATTGATATCAATCTTGGCATCCGACGCGACGTTAGTAAGAAGCGCTCTGGCTGACCGCATATCAACGATCGTGCAGAATGTAGCACTCACTGTGTCTGCATTTGTTATTGCCTTTATATTCAGTTGGCGCCTTGCAGCCGTTGTTGTTGCTTCTTTGCCCCTTCTTATTGGAGCTTCAATAACTGAGGTAACTTTTAGAGATGACCATTGACAACAATTGGGCTATGTTTGTTTTTTTGACAAGGTTTAGCCATTTCACATAATATTATTGCCTCTGAATGATGAATATGCAGCAACTATTTCTCAAGGGTTTCGGCGGAGACTATAGTAGAGCATATAACCGCGCAACCGCCGTAGCACGTGAAGCCGTTGCCAATATACGCACTGTTGTAGCATTTGGCGCCGAAGATAAGATCTCAAGTCAATTTGCCTTTGAATTAAACAAACCTAACAAACAAGCACTTTTGAGAGGCCATATTGCAGGCTTTGGCTATGGCATATCCCAGTTCTTTGCATTCTGTTCCTATGCACTTGGCCTTTGGTATGCATCAACTCTTATCAAACACAAAGATTCAAACTTTGGGGACATCATGAAATCTTTCATGGTTTTGATAATCACATCATTAGCTATAGCAGAAACACTGGCTCTTACACCAGATATTGTAAAAGGTTCTCAAGCATTAGGATCAGTCTTCAATATTCTTCATCGAAAGACTGCCATAGATGCCGACAATCCATCCGCTGAGATGGTAACTGACATCAGAGGCGACGTTGAATTCAGAAATGTGAGTTTTAAGTACCCTGCAAGACCAGATATTATCATATTTGAAAATTTGAACCTAAGAGTTTCGGCAGGCAAGAGCTTAGCTGTTGTCGGCCAAAGCGGGTCGGGAAAGAGCACCGTGATTGCATTGGCGATGAGATTCTACGACCCCATTTCAGGATCCATCTCCATCGACGGCCATGACATTAGAAACTTAAACTTGAGATCATTAAGGATGAAAATTGGGTTGGTTCAACAAGAACCAGCTTTGTTTTCCACAACAATATATGAAAATATCAAATATGGCAATCAGGAGGCATCAGAAATTGAAGTGATGAAAGCAGCCAAGGCAGCAAACGCTCATGGCTTCATCAGCAGAATGCCGAATGGCTACGAAACGGACGTCGGCGACCGAGGAGTGCAACTATCAGGAGGGCAGAAACAGAGGGTGGCAATAGCTAGAGCAATACTAAAAGATCCTTCCATTCTTCTTCTGGATGAAGCAACAAGTGCATTGGATGCAGCCTCTGAGAAGCAAGTTCAAGAAGCTCTTGACAGGCTGATGGAAGGCCGAACGACGATTCTGGTGGCGCATCGGCTTACGACCATTCGCGATGCCAACAGAATCGCTGTGCTCAAGAATGGCAGAGTGGTTGAAATTGGCAGCCACGATAGCTTACTGAAGAACCCCAACAGTATCTATAAACAGTTGGTGAATTTGCAACAGGAAACGACTGTGCAGTCGCTTGAGTAGTGATTTTACTTGCTGTTTTGACAGAGAAAGAATTGTTGGTGAATTCCAAGGTACTATAGAAATGGATTATGGTTTTGCCTTTTGTGTTGCTTTTGATTCAACGTGCCGAGTAAAATTCTCCCTGTAACTTCTGAAACCATCCTCTTCTCCCTCATGTATACATTCTACATTTGGAAGTGAATGAATGAAACAAAGAACATAACAGACTCAATTCTTCTAATTGGAGTAGATTTTGATCCTTTTCAATGACAAAGGCCTATTGGAGAAAGAAATGATTGAAGGAACCCACCAACATGGCTAATAATTTTACACCGTTAGATGTACGAAAGAGAAACTACAACCATATTTTAAATCTATATTTAATGCTTATAACTGAGCATGCAAATTTTAAAATCTACATCCACATTCTTTAGGCAAAAAAATAAAAGTAATTTCAAAGAAATTAATTAAAAAAAGTTTACGAATTTACCAACAACCAAATATTGGTAATTTAAAAAGTAGTAGCATATTTAAGTTAGCCTGAACACTCATAAATATCGGAATTTGCATATTAGGACTTGTGTTGTAGGAGTGGGTTTCGTCCTTTTGCAAAGCGCAGCGCATGAAGGTCTATGGAATGGGCCATGGGGCATTCAGCGGTCGGTTGTTGTTGGCAAAACTTGGCGTTATGCGGGGAGCCGTTTGCTTCATTTGCTTCATATGGCACTCACCAAACTACTGACGGAAATTAGTTTGACATTTGTTAAAAATTGTAAATAAAATCCGATAATGTTCTTTTTTTTTTTTTTTACAAATATGTAAATGATATAAATATAGCTCTATAATTATTCTTCTTTAATGATCTAAATTTTATCATTCACGAATGTTCTAACTTTTTGTTATATTTAAAATTTGGTTAAATCACAAATGGATTTATAAAGATTTGTGTCAAATAAATAACTAAATGTTTAAAAATGTTATATATATATTTTAAATTCATCAACCTATAGGCGACGACTTCTTGATCAAAGAATTATACCTAAACCAAGTTATGTTCAGGTTGGCAAAGTGTGAAATACGTTTTTTTTTTTAATTTAACATATAAGAGTAGAAATTTGAATTCACGATCTTTGGGTGGAACAAATATATCTTAACTAATTTAACTATGTTAGCAAAATGTCAAATAAGTTTATGAATATAAAAATAACAATATATAAAAAATTACATCCTTTTTCATCTCTTACTCTAAACGGACCAACTGCCTAATATTTACGTTACTATTACGAAGACCAAGAAGGGGGTAATTATAGAAAATGGCCCCATTAATTAATATATTTTTTTTATAAAAAGGAAAATTTATTGTAATGATTATTGGATTTGGGACGTGGGAACAAAAAAAGAAGCCATCAACCGCGCTTTGGCGCCATACAGGCAGCCGTACAATTACTAATTACCGACCCATCTAAACGACTTTCCTTTCGGTAACTAAAGGAAATTTGGGGGGCCAAATTAAATTAGCTGTTAAAAATCATTTTGCTCAATACAGAAAGGGGAAGGGCTCAGTCGCCGGCGAGGCTCTTCTGTTTTTCAGCTTTCGCTCATCTCCGAGAGAGAGGATATGCTATCGATCGGAATTGAGGACGAAGAGAAATGGCTGGCGGAAGGAATCGCCGGCATTCAACACAATGCATTCTACATGCATCAAGCCGTGGTATCTCCAATCTTCACACTAACTTTTGTTCTTGAGATTCAGAGATTCAATTCTATTGGTAGGGCCCTAATTTCTCTGTTTCTATTGACTTTTATCGTCTCAGGACGCCAACAATCTCAGAGAAGCCCTCAAATACTCGGCTCAGATGCTTTCGGAGCTTCGAACTTCGAAGCTTTCACCACATAGATATTACGAACTCTGTAAAATTCTCTTTTCTAATACTCAATCGTTTGTGTATCGACTGGATCGATTCTTTGGTAGGGAATTTGATTTTTTCGGCCTTGTATGTTGACTTAGATATGCGAGCCTTTGACGAATTGAGGATGTTGGAGATCTTTTTCAAGGACGAAAGTAGGCATGGCGTAACGGTCGTCGATCTGTACGAACTCGTTCAACACGCCGGGAATATATTGCCTAGACTGTGAGTGAAAATTCTCTAACGTCCTTAAGGCACTGAACTTAAGCTAATTAGTTAGGCATTATCGTCTTCTTTATCTTTTGATGGCTTTCTTGTTCTGCGGAGGAAATTACCCTCTCTATGGTGCTGATTCCGTCGCGACTGGCTTATTCTGGATAGAAATAGTTTCTGCCATGTTCCATTGGACGCCTAAGTAGATTTTTCATTTTTCTTTTTGTACCTCTAGGTATCTCCTTTGTACGGTTGGCTCGGTCTATATGAAATCTAAGGAGGTCCCGGCCAAGGAGGTTCTCAAAGATCTCGTGGAAATGTGTCGTGGAGTTCAACATCCAATACGTGGTCTCTTTCTCAGAAACTATCTAGCCCAAGTCAGTAGGGACATATTGCTAGATATTAATTCTGAGTGCGAAGGGTAATATGATTGCTTAGTTCGACCTATCTACTTTCATTTTTTAAGGCAGTTTTGCATTATAGAATCTGATTACTTTATTTTGCATTTTTGGTTGTAATTTTTTACATTGAAAAATTGTGACAGAGAACAACAGCTGATCATATAATTGGTAGAAACTAGTTTCGAAATGTGGATGTCTATTTTTAAAACTTTGAGCTATTACTCCACATTGAACCCATATGAAAAAAATGGACAAACAGAATTACTTTGTATTGTAAATATGAAAGCTTATTCAGGAAGATACAGTGACTAGTTGATTTCATTGGAACAAACCTTTCAATTTTCTGGTGTGCGTTGTTAGTTTGCATTGCAAATATGAAGCTGAAAATAACGACATGATCCTATGTAATTTTGGCTTCCTGCAGAGATGCTGACACTATCATGGAGGCTGTAGAATTTGTGCTACAGAATTTCACTGAAATGAATAAACTTTGGGTGCGAATTCAGCTTCAGGTTTGTGGAACATTTGAACTCTTATCCATCTTGTTTGAGTTTGTATGTGCATGACACCAAAGTGCTTGCATGCCATGGAGGTAAAATGAACCATGAGGGCATGATTTTTGGCCATGCAGGTGTTATGGTGTGTGCAAATCATTCCTACACTTTGGCGATCCTGAGTTGAGGCCTTCAATTGCACTTTTTCATCTGCAGGGACCTGCTCGATTGAGAGAGAAGCAGGAAAAAGAAAGAAGCGAACTTCGTGATCTTGTAATAATTCTGAATATTGTGAGAACTCTGCATATTTTACTTCAAGAGATTATCCCTTTCTCTTGTAATTTCTGTTCCAGGTAGGAAAAAATCTTCATGTTCTCAGTCAGATAGAGGGTGTGGACCTTGAAATGTACAAGCTGACTGTTCTACCTAGAGTCTTGGAGCAGGTCTCTAATTTTGTAGTCAGTATTGTTCGGCCTTTATCCCCCCGTCCCCCCCCACACACACCAAAAATAAATAAATAAATAAATAAAAGTAAATACTTTAACATTAAATATTTACAGGAATATTTAAAATGCTTTCTGCTTACCTGCATTCTTGTTGTTGCATGAACAGGTGGTCAACTGCAAAGATGAGTTGGCTCAATACTATCTGATGGATTGCATTATTCAGGTGTTTCCAGATGAATACCATTTACAGACGCTTGAGACATTGTTGGGTGTTTGCCCGCAGCTTCAGGTGTATAACTTACCTCAGCTTCTGTAAGATTTATAATATTATTCTTACTATTATCAAATATATTTGTTATGGTTTTTATAGCTGTGCATTTGCCATGCAAATATATTTTTTCTATCATCTCCTTTATAATTTTTTAAAATCAAACATGGAATCTCATGATCCCCTTTGGCTGGTGGGGTCCCCTAAAGGTTATTTCTTGGATTATTGGTTAAAGATGATAGTTAATACTTGTGATGTCTTACAAAAGAGAAGACCGGTTGATTTTATCATAACACTTTTATTTCACTTCTACTTTGTAATCTAATCTTAATTTATAGGCGACCGTTGACATCAGGATGGTTCTATCTCAATTAATGGATAGACTATCAAACTATGCTGTTTCAAATGTAGATGTAAGTTATCAACTGCCCTCTCTGTCTCTCTCATTCCCGTTCTTCTTCTCTACATTTTTCTGAATTTTGATGTATGCCAGGTAATCCCTGAATTTCTGCATGTCGAAGCCTTCGCTAAGTTGAGCAATGCTATTGGGAAGGTAAGCTAATTTTTCTTGTGATTTAATTTCAACCATATGCATGGTATATTACTCGGAGATAATATGTAGCGGACACAAGTGCTAATAAGAAAAGGAATGTAATAATATTACATCAATCTCATTGATGATCTAAATGCAACAAATGTAAAAATAGCCCACAGTGGAACAGTCATCAGTTTGGTATATCTCTTGACAAACTTCCAACCGAGAGTAGGTTTGAATTTCTCTCTTTCTATCTAATGATAAGATTCAATATTTTATTACAAGTATCAACTGAAGTGTTTGATGCATGCTTCTGTTTACTTGCTTGCCTTCAGCATGTTTCATGCGTATGTTCTTTATGTTGGAACTTCAAATTTTTTGGCATGAATTGACCGGATATAATTTTTTGACAGGTAATAGAAGCACAGGTTGACATGCCTATTGTTGGAGCTATAACATTGTACGTCTCCCTTCTGACATTTACCCTTCGTGTTCATCCAGATCGGCTTGATTACGTGGACCAAATATTGGTAATCTCCTAGCCTTATTTTCAACAATGCCATAATGCCCCCTAAAAGTAAGGATATAAATTACTCGGTAGACTTGAATGTACATTATTGATTGGCAATGTAAAAAATGTGGTATCAAAACACGATACATGATCTTAGGGTTTGTAGAGAAAAATTTCAAATTACAGTAATTTGAAATCTCTATTTATATCTGGAAGTTTGAAGAAATTTAGAAGTAGGAGATATTTTAAATAACTTTATTAGAAGGATAATATTTATTGTCCAAATTCTAATGTGAAAAAAGGAAGAAGCTACACTTGGATGAGCTTTTTCTTTAAAAATTCCCTATTTCATATTCTAATAAATGAGAATATGAAATACCTCCATGCGAGGTGTGGGAAGGTGTGAGGTTAAATACCTCATTGTGGGCGTCGGTCTCACCGACTTTTTTGTAATTATTATTTAAGTCTTATTAATTTGGATTGAAATCCGTTTTTCAGTTAGTTTTGGGAATCCTTCTATGAGACTGGTTTTTTTCATATGCTCATCTTTGAAGTAGCTAGCGAGGTGATAACATAGGTGCCGTTGAAGTACTAACAGGAAGATTTGGTCTTTGGTGCTGCCAAGGTTGCAGTAAGGAAAATTGCTGAATAAGACTGCTGGTGAAGTAGCTAGATTTTTTTATTTTTTTATTTATTTATTTATTTATTTATTTTTATTTTTTTGCTGATCTGTTCTAATTTTTAAGTGCTAAAATATTTCTATACATTGCTTGCTTGATCAAGAAATGGGGATACTTAGTCAAAAGATTGAAAAACCAAGAAAGGATCAGACCTCATCTTTGAAGATACTTTTATTGATATGAAGTGCATGGTTGCCATGGTTGCCATGGTTGCTGGCAGGCCAACCTTGGTTGACAATATAAGCGGTTGCTTGACATTGACTCTAAAAAAGATGGCCATAGTACTTATCATGTAGGAATTCTAAATCTGATCGTTTTATAAGATACGTTTCTATCTTCACTTTCAAGTGTTTTGTTGCTTTTGAACTTTTCAAAGGGAGCATGCGTTAAGAAACTCTCCAGCCAACCAAAGCTTGAAGATACTAGAGCAACAAAACAAATAGTCATGCTTCTCAGTGCTCCATTAGAGAAATATAATGATATTGTGACAGCTCTTACCCTCTCAAATTATCCTCGTGTCATGGACCACCTGGACAATGCCACAAACAAAGTTATGGCCATGGTCATTATTCAAAGTATAATGAAAAATAACTCTTGCATTTCCACTGCTGATAAGGTTTGATTTGTTTCTTTCCTTTTCTGTGATATCAACCTTTCCCCTTCTGGATTATATCTAAAATATTCTATGGTAGGTTGACGTGTTGTTTGAACTAATAAAAGGGCTTATCAAGGACTTGGAAGAAATTCCTGTTGATGAGGTAAATACCAAAAACCTTTTTCCAGTGCTGAACTTTTAATTACTATAATCTCTCTGTTCTCCTTCTTTCTTGGTATGAATTTACTTATGAATTTCATTGTACTTCTATTATTTGATAATTTTATTACCTTTGCCCCCTCTTTCAGACTTGATATCTGCATGTGCTATCTGTAATTGTTTTCTTGCAGAAAAAGGAAATTAAGTGTCTCTTAAGTGTTTTTCTTGTCTCTATTCTGATAATAGCTTGACGAAGAAGATTTCAAGGAAGAGCAAAATTCTGTTGCCCGCCTCCTACACATGCTACATAATGATGATCCGGTGGAAATGTTAAAGGTAAAATTGTTATCTATGTTTTTGCTTCTGCGAATATTATGCAAGACTTCTTGATAATGAGATAATTACTGTAGCATGCATCCTCCGACAATGTCTTCATTTATTTTTCCCAGACCTTTGAGTACTTAAAATGAGCTGACGATATACAAATCAATCCTGCATTTATATAATTGTGATGACTAATGGCCACACAGTAATTTGGTTTAATTTCTTTACATTTTCTATCTCTAAACGCACATTCTCAGTCTCAGAAATCATACTGAATTTTTTAATTCTTGTTAAATATTTCTTTTATCTTTGAGATTTTTCAGATTTATAACTTATCCGTGCTAGCCTGTTATAATTAGTTCTCTTGATTCTCAGATTATCTGTGCCGTGAAGAAGCATATTTTATGTGGAGGACCAAATCGCCTGCCTTTCACTGTTCCTCCCCTGATATTTTCTGCGCTCAGTGTATGTTTCTCTTGTTTGATATGCAAGAAAGCTTTGTTTCGTGTTCATTCCTCGTGGTTGAAGAATTCTAGTGTAGGATAATTTACTTTGTAATCTTGGTTAATTATAATCTATAATTTGCTATGTAATTTTAGATTTCGTGGGATTTAGCTATCTGTGACCTTTACCTTGGATTCTTAACTAATGAATGCTTTGCCCATTCTAGAATTTCATTTGAAGTTATTATATTTACTAGCCTGAATATAAGACATCTGTACATAATTTCCTCCCATGTTTGCAGTTAATTAGACGGTTGCAAAATCAAGATGGGGATGTGGTGGGAGAAGAGCAAGGTGAAGACGGGGATGTGGTAGAAAAAATGCATGCTACACCGAAGAAAATATTTCAGCTTTTAAATCAGGTAATTAAGATCCATTGCTGTACAAAGGGAGTGCATGTATCTCTCTTGAGGCTTTAATTAGTGTTGAGGATTATACAGGAAGTCTTCATATGTTAGAGAGTGCAGCACTACAACTCAATACTGAACCAGACAATAGTTAATCTGTCTAACCTCATTTAATTTATAAATTATATTTGTGCCTCATCCACATTATCTCTCAATTGATAGCATATACACTTTACATATACTTTGATTCGATCAAAACAATCTAAAATTCAATGGAGAACTCAAGAATACTTCTTGTCAGTAAGAGTATCTACGGAGTATGAGATTGCCTAAGCTTACTTCATCTATTGCCAGAGAAGTTTGGTATTCTAAGCTATGTAGTACAAACTGTTACGAAATACCTTTGTTGTTCTATCTTTGCTGGTTAAAACTGAAAAGGTTTAGATTTATCACTGTAGAGTTGCCGGTTATGTGGTCTTCACCTGTATGCTACCTGTTGGACAAGTCAATTTTAATTTTCAGAATTCAATGAAGTTATATTTTATTATTTTCTCTATCTCTCGCCTGGTATTTGTAAACTCAGCTGCTTCATAAATAGCTTTTGGTGCTTCCTGTTTTGGCTGCAGCTTATTGAGGCTCTTTCCTCTGTTCCGGCTCCTGAACTAGCATTAAGGTTATACCTGGAATGTGCTGAGGTACGAAAATCAATGATTTGAAATATAGGATCTTGAAATAATGTAAATTATCATTGTTTAGATTGAGAATCAGATTAAAGTCAAGGTAGAAAATGCAACAAAAGTAAAGAGAGCAAAAATGTTAAAACAACCAAAGTAGTAGAGGGCTAAGAACAAGGGAATGAGAAGGTGAGAAAGAATGCCTCTCTTCTGATTTTGGGTTGGAACTTGTTATAGCGAAATCACTAATCTAATGTAGAAAACATCTAGGATAGGAACGAGGACAATACTTTTATCTCTTAATTTCCAATCCTCATTAGCAAATGAGGTCTCAGAGACTGTTCTTTTGGTTGGAAAAATTTCATCCATGGTGAGACATTATATTTTAGTGGTATTTACATAAATAACATAAATGAAATATGTATTTACAAACATAGCAAAAGGTTTATTATTTAAAAAAAATAGCATAATCTAAATCATAATCAAACTTAAATGTAAAGTAAAACACACCAAGAAAAATCAAACTTAAAGTTAGTGACATATTTGGAAATATATATCAAGGCAGCTAATGACAGTGATCATATCTCTGGATCTTATCTTTGTAGATGTCAAAGTTTTCTTCTAACTTCTATTCATTCTCCTCTTTTATTCAGGCAGCTAATGACTGTGATCTTGAGCCTGTTGCGTATGAGTTTTTTACTCAAGCATTTATAATCTATGAAGAAGATATTGCGGTAAATATCAACATCTCTGTCTTTTAGTTTTATAGACTTCGGCAAAATAAGAGCTGTTTCTCTAATCTGGCTTTACAAACAAGTTCCCATTGCTAAAACCACTTCAGTACTCGCAATGTAGTGCAGTTTGCTTGATTTCTTCCACTTTGGATAAGGAAGATTTGATGCAGTTTGCTTCCTTTTCTTTCCGTCTGTTGCATAATTTGTTTTTCATCTAGGATTCTAAGGCTCAAGTGACTGCAATACATCTTATTATTGGGACTCTCCAGAGGATGAATGTGTTTGGTATTGAGAACAGAGATACTTTGACACACAAGGCTACTGGGGTAAAAATGCAATTACATCACTTAATCTCGTGCCAAAACAAATGTCATGGCCTATATCCTGAAGTGTTATTTTACCTTTTGCCAGTATTCTGCGAAGCTCCTAAAGAAACCTGATCAGTGTAGGGCTGTTTATGAATGCTCACATCTCTTTTGGGTTGATGATCCAGAAGGCATTAAAGATGGAGAGAGGTTCTTCCCTCGAGCTTGATCGTATAACTTTTAGATTGCTTGGTTGTTTTGGAAGAAATAACAGTTTTTTTTCCCCTTGGTAAACAGAGTTCTTCTTTGCCTAAAGCGTGCCCTACGAATTGCCAATGCTGCTCAACAGATGGCTAATGTTACACGGGGTAGCAGTGGACCCGTCACACTTTTTGTCGAAATACTGAACAAGTTAGTATCTGAAACTTTTACCACCTTTTTATGGTAAATGACGAAGCATAAAATGTGAAACTGAATGCTTTCCCTTGACTGGAAGACTGACGACTGATCTTATCCATTATTCATATTATCTTGTCTTTTAAAAGTACTATTTCAAAGAATACCACCAGTTAAGTAGACCAAAACTATTAAGACCAATGATTGAATAGCGTCTCAAAACTGACTATTGAAATTAAATGAGCATTTCAAAATTAAATTTTATGACCAAAGTTGTAAATTATTGTCTATACAAATGAACAAAATCTTAAATTTAAATGACAATTGGACAGATTTTTTGTTAATACAAAGAGTTTTCTGATTCCTAGCTTTTTTATTCAAACTAATAGCAAACGTATTGTAATTTTCTTGATCAATATGTCTTGTACTTTCTTATTCTTTCCTCATTCAAAAAAGTTGGATTATAATTCAGTTGTATATGTAATGGTTTTATGTTTTCATGGACGGGTAACCATACTATGGGGAAATCTGTTCCTTAGAACAAACCATACGTCCTCGTTCATATTCTATATAAATACCATTTTGGGAAATATCTACGAGTGAATTTAATAATGTTGTTTGGTATTTTGCTTGCTTTATACAAATCTAATAATTGTGCCAGTCTGTTTCTAGTGAGAAATGTTATTATAAAAATATGATATATATTTTTATTTTAAAACGTACTAACCTTTTTGACCTTGCTAACATTCTGCCCAAAAAAAAGGCTTGTTTTTTTTTTCTGAATTGTAATTTCCCTCTTTTTGGAAAAAAAAAGAAAAATACAAAAAAGAGAACAATTTCGATAGAAACAGTTGTATTACTTTATAGTGGATAAATTTGTATATGAATATATATGTTTATGCTGTTCAGGTACCTCTACTATTTCGAGAAGGGAAACCAGCAGATTACAAATGCTGCGATTCAAGGTTTGATTGAGTTAATTACAACTGAATTGCAGACCGACTCTCCGAGCGCCAGTCCTGCTTCAGATTCTTTCTTTACCAGCACACTTCGCTACATTCAGTTCCAGAAACAGAAAGGTGGTGTCATGGGTGAGAGATATGATTCTATCAAGGTTTGATTTAATCATGAAGTTTCGAATTCTTCTACGTCGTAATGCCATTTCTTCTGATTTGGTCCGCTAATATATTAGCTTGTAATTGAAGGAAATTTTTGTGTTTGTCATTCTGTATTTAATTTTTGTTTCTAATGTAGTTGGGAAGAGAAAGGTGAGCTTGTTTCATTTGTTACTGGCGGTGGGAAATGTCATATTCTCTTTCTTCCAAACGTCCCTTTGTTTCCTTGCATAAACAAAGAGCTTGTTTGGGGCTGTTTTCATTATATTTTTGTCATTGTTTATAAACTGTTTTTTACTTTCTTTTTTTTTTTTAATTCAACATGTGGAGGTGGGGATTGGAAACTACGACCTTTTGGTCAGGAGATTATACCTTAATTAGTTGAGCTATGCTCAGTTGGCAACTGTTTTTAAGAATTGTGATTGAATGTTTTTGTGAAGAAAAAAATTAGTGTACAATTACTATTTATTTTGAAAAGAACTTCCTTTTCTGATAGATGGGAATAATGTGGTTTGTTGAATGTATGAGAGGGAAATTAAAACTATAATTTGACATGTATTTAATGGTGAGAAGAGTTAGTTATGTTGCGACAACTATATGGAATAAAGTTTTCAATAATTTCTAAAAATGAAGTGAAATAGTTTTTGAAATAAGTTTGTTGGCCTTAAAATGTTGCAAAGAGTTCTTTTAACATTCCTTTCATTATCCCAATTTCTTTCACTGCCTTGAGTAGAAATTCATTTGGTATGATTGGGAAAATATTTATTATATTTTAATCTCTAACATTTTAAAATATTATGTTTTAGTTTTTAAATTCTTGCATCGTTTATTCTAATCCTTAAATAAAGATTTACAATTAAAATGAATAAGTATGAAAGTTTGAAGTGATTTATTTATCATTTTTTTTCTTTTTAAATATCATGAAATCGGATGGCCATGTTCGATAATTCGATTTGAGAGGATTTGACCGAAGAAGTTTCATGAAGTCGTAGACCCAAGAAACTATCTCTAATAGTGCCTAGTGAATAATGTGGACCAAGAAAAAGTGATAAATTGACTTTAAAATATTGCTTTTATGTGTCAATTTGAGCATAATGTAAACCAAACATTTGTTTTTAATGTTCTTTTTCTAATAGAATGTTTCATGATTTTTTTTTAACAAATAATGTTTATTTCATACTTTCTGGAAAAGTAGTGAAATTAATAATTTGTTAAAATTAAATTATTAAGTTGCTAAAAAATTATTTAATAATTTGTACAAAATTTAACCACCAAAATATTTACCAATCATAAATAATTTCAAATAACTAATTACCTTCTTTTTTTAAAAAATAAAATATTGATTAACTGAGGTATTAATTTCACAATGTTTTAATTTAATGAAAATATATTTAAATTAAATTTACTAGGTCGTGAATACAAGACACTAGAGAAAAGGTTCTCATTCATTGTGTATACATATATTTCCCTACAAGGTTTAACATAACATTACCCTGTGTAGGTGACCGCAATGACTTAAACTCATTTCATCTAAAACCTTTAATATTATTTACATTAATCTTTATTTGCCGACTAACCCAAGATAGCATGCCAAACATATCTGCAAAACAATTAATATTTCAGACTTTTTTACATTCAACTAATAATTAAAAATATATTATGTTTTATTAACATGCAAAATAATAATTAAAATAAAAAAGAATTCACGTATTTCTTTATAAATAGTACTATTACATCAATATCATCTTAAAGTTGGAGAATTTATTTATTTAAATTTTTTTAGTACATTTAACTGTTAGCTTTAGGGTATGGAACTAAAAAAAAAAAAAAAAAAAAACTATTAGCTTTAGGGTTAAAAATAGAGAAATATAAATATTATGTATTATATTATTAAATTAAAAGTGAATATTTTCGAAACCTTGAACAAGAAGGATCCCGTGGTTTTGCTTTTGGCTATACTTTGCATACAAAATCCCAATCCCTCCTCGAAAAAGGAAAAATAATACTAAAAGAGAAATTTGCTAAGCCTATTCCTAAATCCTAACCATATTCTTCAGCGACCTATTTATTAAGCTTGGGCAGTCGTCTTCTCGGTAACGTTGAAAAGAAACTTCGGGAGTCGGAGAAACGCAGAATCAAAATCTCTCAATCCAACTTCATCGGAACGGCCAATTTCTCATCGCCATCGGCCATGCAGAACGGAGACTACGGTACGGCTCCATATTTTCAATACCCAAATCTCCAAAACCTTAGCCTTAATCCAAGCCCTAATCCAGCTCCCACTCCCCCCGATCGCAACCAGAGCGCCTATGCCTCGGCGCCGCCCTTCTCCACCAATTACGGCGGCTCCGATTACCCTGGATATTCCCCCAATTATCCCCCCTTCTTTCAGAATCCCGATCCCGTCCCTGCCTCTCCAACTGCTCCTCTGTACAACCCTCCGTCATCGAATCCTAATCTGCAGACATTCAATCCCACTCCCCAACCACCCGCTTTCCCTCCATTCGAGTCTCATGCGCCTTATCAATCTCCTTCTCAGCCGCAATCGTATCATTCAACGTACGATCAGCATCAGACCGCTCCCAACTATGCCCCTCCTCCACCTTCCTCAATTCCCGTGAATCCCAACTCCAATTCTGCCCCCAGTCCTAATTCATCCTTCTCGTCTATGTATTCGGCTCCCTATGGCTCTTTGGCGCCGCCCGCGTATGAAAACCCATATGAAAATTCGGTGAAATTTGATCAGGGAGGATACGCTGATGATAGATATGGAGGTTATAATCGAAGTCGGTCTGATTTTGGTTCAGACTTGTACAGTAAGCGGCCAGAGGACGCGGCATCACGCTTCGACTCTGGCTATGACGACGGTTTTGGCGATGGCGTGTATGCTTATCAAGGTGGCAAAGTTGAGCCTTACGGGGCTCGCGGTACAGCTTCTAAGTCTTCAACGTGGTCTGCAGCTCCTGCTTTTGATGATTATGGGAGGCCAATTAACATTCCTTCGAGGAAAGACTCGTCGTCGAGTTCCCTGAAAGTGGTTAGAGCGACCCCTAAGGTGGATGCTCAAGAAGACGTTAAAAATTGGGTGCAGAAGTTCCGAGTGAAGCTCTTGGCTGAAAGTGGAGGTCAGAGCACCACGGATGTACTTTGTCAGGTATGTCATACAGTCACAGGATGCATCTATCTTGATTTTGATGAGTTCTGTTTCGGGGGAAAAAAAGAAAGTGGAAAAGAAACAGAGGTTGAACTAACATGACATTGAAATTATGTAATTCGGGTTTAAGTTGTATTCACCCACAGCATCTTCTTTTGCATGGTGATAATTTTTGTTGTAGATATCGTCCTTTATCCAATTGTCTCGCATTCCTGGCCCTTTTTAGAAGTTGTATACGCTAGAGGTAAAAACCATAGGATTTGATTGTTAGTATTGTGCCTGGTCTGTAATGTCATGTTCTTTCTCATTGTAAGAGGCAAAAACTCTTTAAGCAAACTGCAGAAGATAGCTGTAAATCCAATCATGAAGGCTAAAACCCATGAAAATCCTCTACTGAGTTTTTGGTTTCATTTGAGATTAGGTTCCTTTGTAAGCTTTTTCACGCTTTTATTATTTTACTTTAGCGTGCTCTATATTATTATAGTATTAGGCAGATTGGTTAACTTGTGTCAGGTTATGTTGGAAGTCTAAGGTTTACGTTTATCCAAGTTTGAGTGTTTGTTAATTAAGCTTTAATCGAACATGAACTGCTAGGAAACTGAATCAAGGTTTGAGTTGAATTTGAATTTATTTATTTCATATGGTGAACTGTGTATATATTCAATTATTGTTGGTCTAATTTAATTCATGTTCTCTTAGCATGTTCTTTATGCTTGCACGTTTGATTTTTTTTTCATTATTTTACCTTCTAATTAGTTTTCTGTTCTCTATATATTTTATTTGCCAACATAATTAGCCCCACAATTGTTATTAAGTTATTTTAGCATAACCATAGGATTCAGTTATTTACTTTCTTCTGTAACCATTTCCAGGTTGGTCTAGATGGTATTCGTATGCTTGATCCAAATTCTAGTCGGACATTAAGGATATATCCTCTTGAGACCATCACTAGATGTGAAGTAAGTTTGGGATATTGGATTTCTTTGGTTTCTTTGAAGTTCTCTGCCATCGACTTACCATATGGTTTTTTATTTATATTTTTAAGGTATATGATTCATCTACCCTGGCTTTCTGGTCCAAGAGCTCTGTGGATATTGAGGCACGACGTATTAGATTGCAGTCAAACAAATACACTACCAACACTCTTCTAGACACGGTGACTGCGGCAACTGTGCAGGTAATAATCCTTACCCTTTTCTCTTGGTTTTTGAGTGCAGAAAATGATTTAAAGTTTGTTTACTGCTTTTCTATCTTTTTTTACCCTCTTGTTATTGCAAGATAGAGCATTATCTTTAGAATTCCTACCCCTGCTAACTTATGTCATTTGTGATTTCGAGATATTATTGGACAGATAGGAATTGACTTTGTCATACCTCTTTGTTGCATAAATGTATTCGTGAGTAGTTGGCTCTTATTATGGTATGGTCGATGGGTGTTCTGGTTTATATTTTTGGTCCTTTCACTCTGGCTATAAAAAGTCTCGAGGAACCATCTGTTAAATGTCTGTACAGTATACACATATCATGGATACACAATGATCAGTCTCTATTATAGATTCCCCATGCATGTGATACCTTTTTGTAGAGATTGAGAACTCTTTTATATATGTTCTTCCCCAGTTATTTTGGATTTTGGTATTTAACTAGATATGATTCTTTTACTATTTTTATTTATTTTTTTTTTTTATATATACTGCAGTTTAAGGAAATGGGTGGAAGAAGTAGGCCTTCTGATTCTTTTAAGGCGCCTGAGCAGTCTACAGAGAAGAAGAAAGGGTTGGTTGATTGGGTGAACCTGATAAAGCCAGGCAACGAGGAGAAAGACCATTGGGTATCTTGACAGAGTTTTCATTACTTATCAGCTTGTTGATTGTAAAATTGCCTGGGGGTAAGTAAATGCATTAACAACAAATTTTTTTGTTTCCTTTGTAGGTACCTGATGAAGCAGTCACGAAATGTACGGCCTGTGGGACAGACTTTGGGGCTTTTGTACGCAAGGTGAATTTGTTTTCTGTTAATAATGGAGTAAGTTTCATAAGATTGCCTTTTTTATGAATCTCATTGTTTCAACAATGTACTCAGCATCACTGCAGAAATTGTGGAGACATTTTCTGTGATAAATGCACGCAAGGTAGAACACCTCTAACTGCTGAGGAGAATGCTCCTCAAGTTCGAGTCTGTGACAGATGCATGGTATGTTATGTATAAATTTGATTTGTGTGATATTTATTAATTTTTTAATCTCCCTGTCTTATTTAACGTAGTTTTTCTTTTAATTTGAAACTTTTATTTGTTTCTGGTTTATGATTATATTCAATAATCATTGTTAATTGTTTTGTGTGTATTCCCGCCTTGCTATGTTTCTTTTTTCCAGATCATGAACCTGGCTCTAAGAAATTATGTTTTGGTGGGATAATCTTCTTGACGACTATACCGAATTTAGGATTTATTATTGGACCATTATTTGGTATTTTGTATTGACTCCATTGAAGTGATAAAATACTAGCATTGGAGGTGTTTTTTTGGCAATACTTTCCAGTGTCTGGTCTATTCTATGGGTAAAATATTATCAGTCAAGTCCGGTTTTATTTAGATATTCCAAATCCTGCATAATGATGGTTCCCCCCCCCAAGAAAAAAACAAAACCCAATTTAGGAAGTGTGGATGTTGCAGTATTATTGTACGTTTCTATAATGCTGTGTTTATTTATTGCATTATCTGGTTATCAATCAGCCGCAGACATTAGTGTGTTGGCTCTTAACATGTCTTTTCTTCTTTGTTTGCAGGCAGAAGTGACTCAGAGGCTCGTTAATGCCAAGGAACTAGCTAGTAAGCCTGCGGGATTACATAGTCATGAGGATCTTGCCAAAAAACTTAAGGTAGTATGTTGCCTTTCTGCATATCGTCCTTATTGAGCCTGTTGTAATGTCTTCTAGTTTATTTGCTGCAAATGTACTTGTGATATATTTTTTTGTCTTTTTTTTTTTTCCTTCACTTTTCTCATTTCAGCAGAGTCTAATTTTTATTTTATTTTTCTATTGTCGTAGGATGAAATGGAGAAAAACCGTAGGTCATCAGGTAATTTCTTGTTCTGTAATAGATAATTTAAATGCACTGCTAATCTAGATGTTCCTCCATTAATACAGTGATTGAAGCAGATGCTTCGAATTTTGGGGTCGTCATTGTGGAACATTTATTTTCTTATTTAGAAGAGTTGAATTAATGTTTCTGTCACTTTTATGGAATGCTGCAGGATCCAAGTCTGATGGATCTGGGAAAAGGATGAAGGAAGTTGCATGTCCTACTTGCACTGTTCATTTGCAGGTTTGATTCTTGCATGATTATTATTACTATATATATATGTATATGTATATGTATATGTATATTTTGTTTATGCTTACAATGTAATCATTCTAAGTTTCTAACTGTCGCGATCCTGATGAACTTAGTATGAATAAACTTTCTGTTGAGGCTTCTTATGAAAACAAATGTATCTGTAAGAAAATTATGAACATGAAGTATCCTTATGAAGTACGATCAACTTAGTTGAATTTGAGAAGATGACAAGATGTACATTTTGAGGTTGATGTATGTATCATATGAACCATTGCAGGTCCAGGTTCCGAGCTCGGGTTCTGAGACGATCGAGTGTGGAGTTTGCCAGCATCCGTTCCTTGTCAGCGCTCACTGACTCGAGCGTTTTTTAGGAATGGTGGATTCGTAGAATGGCTTGTTGTTCATTGTGATATTTTCTGTGTTTAACGTTTCCAAATAAATGGGTTTTTTATTTGTTCATTCCTCTCTCTCAAGTCCTTGAGCTTCAGTAACTTGATATGTCGGCTGTGGTTCCATATTATTGCTTTGTAAATGGAGTTGGCTTTGTGAAACACGCGTCTATTTGATGTACAAAGAAAATATGTTTTTCAATGATAAAGTTATGATCAACTTTCCTAACAACTTTCTATAGATCGTAGAATGAGTTTAAGCTATTCCAAGTGTTTTTCAAGAGTTTTTTCTTTTAAAGAATTCATTCCGTGTGTTCAATTTAACATCATATGTCAGTTTCAAGAACATTCTCAAGTAGATTTTTTTGTGAATGGTGAAAATGTTCGAAGTTTTGATGAGTAAATTAATTAGAATTTTTTTGTTGAGTGTCGCCAATGAATCGCTCCGATTAAATCCTAATCTTGGAAGATCAATTAATTATACAAAATTTGCCGTTGATTGTTTCTTTTGTAAAGTTTTTCTATAACAAACTAAAAGATCGAGAATATTATCAGAAATTCTAAAATATTGGAGGTAAAAGTAAAAGTAAGAGTAAAACTAGATATGTAGATTAAGAACATTTTACATGTATATATATTTGATACTATAAACATTTTACATATAAACCTTATAACAATAAAAACTTCTCAAAATTTTATTAATGATCTGTTATCTTACCAAGTTTGGTATCCGATCTTTTAAGACTTTTTGTATTTATAAAATTTTGAAGATGTCTATTTGGGTCATATACTTTAACAAGTTTAAAATGAATATTCGAATTTCAGTTGTGTCCAGTAGATCTCAAAATTAAATAGATATAGTCATTAAGACATATATCCTCGGGGTCAAACAAAAAGAAAAGTAGGAAGTTCAAATTTTCATGTTTACATATTATTAAACTCAATATATATATGTCAAATTGAGTATAGTTCAATTGGTCTTCAACTCAATAAATATATATATACTAAACTGAGCATAGTTTAATTGATCAAAGACATATTTCTTTGACTAAGAAGTCATGAGTGTAAATCCAACCCAATAAATATATATATATATATAATGAATCTCCTTTTTTTGCTATCAAACATCTCAATCAAATTGGTCCGTAATACTCTAAAACTATCAACTTTACAAGATCCTATGGTAGTTTAGAAGTGGTTATGATATATATATATATATTTTTAGGAGTGAAAATTTAAACTAACTACCTATACTTCGAAAGTGATTTATTTAACCGCTAAGTTAAGTTTGGAGTGAATCCCACCCAATGTATTTTCTGTTCGTTCCTTTTTCCCCGCCCTTTTCTCAACTTAGCGATTCCCAGAGCGCAAAGTTTTGCCTGTGAATCGCAAAGAATGGTAGAGGACGTCTTCGGAGACGAAAATAGAAGTTGAAGAGCACTGATGATGAGAGGATCTAATTGGATGAGAAGGTATCTCTGCAGTTTCGCACCATCGAGCCTATGAATTATGATCAATGAGAACGGAGAGATCTTCATCCCAAACGCGAGAGGTAGAATTTTATGTAAGGCCATTGGTTTCTACAAGAGGCATATCGAGTTTGCAAGCAAACCAGTTGCTCTTTTCTCCTCTATGATATTAGAGGTAGGAATTTCTGAACAGTTTTACTTTCTGTGTGTCCTAATTAGTTTCGACTGTCTACCATTGAATAATACTGGGAGAACGAACCGAGAAATTAGTGAATTAAGGGAAGGGAATAGAATATGTGAATCGGAGTAGATTTTTTTAAAACTCGGAGAGGACAATAGAAGATGGGAAAAGAACAGAATCAACGTGGAATTGGTCATTACTCGATCATCAATAGTCTAAACGTGTTATATAGTTTTTTTTTTCTTTCTTTTTTTACTAATCTCAAGTTCACATGTTCATCGCAAATTAGGGTATTAGGGGCTGATATTCAGGCTGCTTGAGGGATTTTCCTCGGCAGATGGTATCGGTAGCGAAAATGATTGAGAGAAAAAAAAACTCGAAGAGATCCTCCGCTACTTTGACATTAAGAATGATTATACTCCGAAGGGGATAAGCTTTAAGAATCCTCCCGATCTCAATTTTCATTAAATGAAGCCAATGAATTAGACCAAACTGTGGCCAAACTACAGTCTCATGGTTTTTATTTTATTTTATTTGGATAATATAACAGAACTATTTATTTGGAATATAACATCACCCTATGATCTTTTAGACGAAGTAGAGATGTTTTAACTATTAAGCCAATTAAATCCAGATCATAATAATATATTTGTAAAGAGAAGTACGGAAATAAAACACGGCAGAGAAAAAAAAAGTTCACATACCCCTATCATGTTTTTTTGTTCTTTTACTCCACCATTAGTGAAGTAGAAATTTAGAAGTTACTATGTCCAGTTCCTCGTATCTGTCTTCTTGTCCACAATCACCGTTGCCAAAAGTGGGAGTCTTAAATATTCTCTTTTAAGATCATTTTATCGCTCAGCTGCATAGGACAATCTTTTATATTTCGATTCACCTTTCCTTTTACCTTTTATTTTGATTTTTGAAAAAAAAAAAAAAAGGAGGCTGTTCAAGCATATCAGACATCTAAAATATCGACTTTGTTTATTCAGAAGGTAGCATTGTTCAAATTGAACAAGATGACTGGAGTATTACAACTTTGATCTGGTTATTTGCAATTCGTTCTGTTTTATGGGTAATCTTCCTGCTCACTACTCTTGCTAGTAACAACGAACGAACTCCGGACGACTCGATGTTTTTCATTGGTCCAAATTATTGATCCGAAGACTTCTTTCTTCAGTGTAGCAGTTAAGGTGAACACCACTTGGTAACTCTGCTTCTGATTGTTCTTTGTAAATTCCAATTTCTCTGGAATCACTTTGACATCTACTTCCTTAGGTGCGTTCACACTGACTCTGTAAACTGTTTCTCCATCACCACCAACATTTGTAACGGTTCTGCTTATTTTCTTGCTTTCTTTGCCTCTCAATTCGGACACTGCTATTGTTGGGTAGTTCATGTTGGATATGTAGTCTGCAGATGAATTCTTGGGGCAATCAAATCCATCAGGAACAGTTTTCGAGATGCTCTTAATGGTTGACAGGTTATAACCTCTGTAGCAAAAGTAGTTTAAGTAGTCTGTTATATTGATTTCATAGATAAGTCCTGGTTGTACTGCTCCAGTCGTTGATATTTCTCCTGCCCCATAATCATAAGGTGTGGCTACCGATCCCGTATCCAAAGTTATCGGTGATCCCAAGTTATTCGTCTGGATTGCTGTAAATTTCCCCAGAAAATTGCTCACTAGTAAACATTCAATTCAACAAAAAGAAAAGAAATCACTTTTGAGATCTAAGGTTAATTCCTTGCCTGTTGTCATGATGGCCGACCTAATTGCAGAGGGACTCCATGAGGGGTTTTGAGATTTAACAAAGGCCACCACGCCAGAGACATGCGGGCAGGACATGGAAGTTCCTGAGATCACATTGTAGAGTGGAAGCTCTGTTCCTTGTGGAGTAGAATTTGTGTCATTTCCAAGCCACGCTGCAAGAATGTTCACTCCTGGCGCTGATATGTCCGGCTGCATCAAATTCAGGAGCTTAGTTAGAAATTTTCACGGTGAAGGGCAAAATTTTATGTTCTAACTTTATATAATTATAATCTTTCAATTGCCTTCTTCCTCCTTTTGAAAATCCGCAGAAGGAAGGCTGCCTTACCTTGATTATGTTTCGTACTGCAGGATTAGGCCCTCTGGATGAAAAGTATGTTATAGCAGGCGCTGGCTTATAGTTGATTATGGTCACAGTGGGTAGGATTGTAGCTATTGGGTTCCTTCAAAAGATAGCAAACTCAATTAGCCATTGAAGAGGAAGTTCAAGCTACTAAAGAAAAGAAGATATGGGATTGAAGCTCTCTTAATTCACATACAAGTTTCAATCTAAGTTAATTAAGCTGAGGATGATTTTAAATCTTACCCGCTTGAGTTGACATAGGAAAGGATCTCATCAAGATCCTTTGGGTCTATAGCTGTCGTGGGAAAAGTACCAAACTTCTCTGCAACTAATTTTGATGTTTTATCAATCAAAACCATGCCAATCCCTCCAAGACTCTTCACGGTTTCAACCTGATCTTGCCAATCTGAGCCGCCTCCTTCACCACTGTTGTCGCATATAACAATCTTCCCCTTCACCCGAGCTTCGTCCATGGAGCCTTCAGAACAAATCCTAAATACGGACGTGACATTGACAGCCAGAGAGCTCATTAGAAAGCATTGTGAGAATTCTTTAGTTAGCATCATCATATAATGAATGATATTTCATCTCTCTTACATACCTCGCGTTCTCTTCACTGTTATCGGCTTTCTTGGCTGACTTGCCTTGTATCAGTGGGTATACAGGAGATTTTTTAAGAGCAGAGAAATTTATACCTTCTCCCTGCATTTTTCTCTTTTGTCTGTCAATTTATTTTAAATAAAAATAATGCAGTTTGGGTGTATAAATTGCAGTTGAATGGAATGGATTACCTTGATCACTTTGTTGTTGCCCAACACAACATCAGACTCAAAATCCCGATCAATGGTGGAGGCTGCCACTGTTATAATCCACGGCGCGTCGTTCACCACAGTTCCCGAGGTGGGACCGTCATTTCCAGCAGAACAGACAACCGTAATCCCCTTCTCAACTGCATGAAAAGCTCCTATCGCAATAGGGTCCTCCTTCAGTTCCTGTCTCAAGAAGAAGGGTGAACCAAGAGATAAGGACAACACATCGACCCCATCGGAAATGGCATCATCAAACGCCGCCAATATGGACGACCCAGGGCAGCCGTCGGCCGTACATACTCTATACATGGCTATTCTTGAGCCTGGGGACCCGCCCTTGGCCGTCCCCGCTGCGAGCCCATAGTACGATGCATTAGCCACTGCGCTGCCGGATGCCGTTGAAGCCACGTGGGTGCCATGTCCGGCTTGGTCTCGAGGTGAGTGATACCGTATCCCGTCGCTCTCCGAACTTTCGTAAAATCTTGCTCCAATTATTTTTCTGCGACACACAACAAACATATCAAACACAAACACAAACACAAAAATTTCATATATTTGTAGGTATACCTCTAATACTATTAAAAGTTATATACTTTGTATTAGGTTGTATAATTGATGTCACTAACATATATGAAGTATATAATTGATATATGTATATAATAAGTATACTAGTAGTATACTTTTTATAAAATATATCACTCATATATTTATATGAAGTATATCATTTAATATATCTAATAGAAAGTATATTATTAATATTATACGAAGTATGTTATTGATATATCTATAGATATTATATGAATGATGTGCTTTGTACTTGGTAGATCACAAATATACCTAATATTAAGTGTATCGTTAATATATTTTGTAGGAAGTATATCAGTGATATACTTAAAAAAAGAGTAAAAAATTAGAATAATAAAAATATCGAAAACATCATTTAAAAAAAATATTGTATTTGTAAAACTTAAAAGTAGTGGCTATATTTGCAAATATACTAAAATATTTTACTTCCCATCACAATTAGCTTTAAGGTTATATGTTTTGATTTCTAATATTTTGGTATTTTTTTTAATTTAGTCTCCAAACAGTTTTATTTTTTAGCTAAAGGTTAAAATTGGATAGTATGACATCATATTTAGTGGAAAAGCACCTAAATAAAAGAGCAAATCTGAGCATAGTTTAGTGGATAAATTATTTACTACTTGTAAAGATTGATAGTTCGGTCCCCCAACCCTACAATTATTAAACTAAAAAAACTATAAAACCAGTTTCCTACAGACTAATTAGTAAATAATGAATACAAAAAAAAAAGAAAAAAAGAAATTTTTTTTTCAAAAAATAAATAGTTAAAAAATTTATGGTTGTTAGTAAGAATATACATAGAAAAATACTAGTGATCTTCTTATACACATACTATTATTAAAATTTTGTCAACAGTTCAATTTTTTGAAATTTTTTTTTTTGTTTGTTTGCATTTCTCTTTCCTAATTATCAAATGATACGTAGGAAGATTCATTAATGTCGGAATGTGCGAAGATTTGTTCAATTTTTTTCTTTTTTGCATTCTTCTTTTACAGTTGTAAATAACATATAATGATAATGCATAGGAAGATGTTTATGCATGTGCAACCTAAATATGATTTGTATGTCTAGAGTAAGTAGGAAGAAAATTTCTAGTACTACACAATAGCATACCTACTTCTTACCTTGATGATTTGTTCTATTCTTTCAATTTATCATTTGATAGATCCATAAATGAAATATTATTTCATTAATCTCACAGTAATGAACAGAAGTATAAATTTCTGGAGAGGCAAGTATTGTTGTAAACTTTGAAGTAAATCAGAGAGCCACATGCGGCGCACTTACTTGTTACAGTTGGAGGAGGTGAAATCACCGCCTACCATGCAGGTCCCTTTCCACCTCGACGGTACTGGACTCAAACCCTTGTCACTAAAACTCTCCGATTCCGGCCAGATCCCTATAATCAAATTTCCATATATTTACAGGCGTACTTTAGAGCCACTTTTTAATTTGAGCAGTAGAAAAATGGGTTGATATATTGTTAATTTACCAGTGTCCAAGATGCCGATGATGGTATCGTGTGGTTGAGAAGAAGAGCTGGGCGGGAGATCTGATTTGGGATTGGCGTCGATCTTCACACTTGTCTGACTGACCAAGAAATCCCATGAATGAGTTGTGTGTAACTTCAACATGGGATCTTTAAAAACCGAAACCACTCCACCTGTTTGTCTCATGGCCTCAGCTTCCTTTTCTGAAAGACGAGCTGCGAATCCTGAGAACCCATGTTTATACGTGTGCACCACTGCATTCCGATTCCTATACGCACCACAGACGAAGAGAATTAAGGTACTGATTTTCACTCTCTTATAATTCTATTTTTCTTCTATATGGATTATTGAAAATTTAGATCCCGTTTAATAACCATTCAATTTTTTATTTTTAATTTTTGAAAATTAAGTTTATAACCATTACTTTCACCTATAAATTTCTATGTTTTTTTCCTACTTTCTACTAATGTTTTAAAAAACGAAGCTAACTTTTGAA
>JAOANK020000038.1:3115706-3136810 GCA_026257165.2 Telfairia occidentalis | reverse complement strand
GCATTTTCTTCGTTAAGATTTAAAAAGAAAAAAATTTGATTATCTAAAATTTAAAAAAAAAAAAAAAAACTCTAATTTGTCTTTATTTATTTATTTTTTATTTTTGGTTAGCGAAAAGGTAAAATGGTTTCGCAGCTCCTGTGCATTTCAGATCCGGATCTAAATGTTTCCCATCTGAGCCCAACCCTAATAAAGTTATATGGGCCGAGAGAAAACGACATGTGGTCCAGCCGTTTTGAATATTCTTTCTTTACTGTGTCCTTTTCTTTTACGATGCCGTTTCAATATTCCAGTTTTCAAAGTCCAAACTAAGAAAAATAAAGGAAAGTGGATGCCCGAGTCAATTCGTTGTCATTTTTTTATTTGCAAATTGCAATTACTGTGAAAATAGGTGTGAATTGACCTTTCAACCCCTCATTGCCTTTCAATTTCTTTCTTACGATTTGGAAATGCATGGGAAAGTCGAGAGTAATTTACTTTGTCTCCGACAACGAAACTGCTAGGTGGTTTCAAACTTTCAACAAAATACCCAAATGACTAAATTACCCCCACCAAAGTATATACGTTCATACCATAAATTATCAAATGCATCTCCCATTCATTTGTAAATATTCTTATGATTCATACTTGACAACATAAGATCAATCGGACCACAGCTCAGTAGATAAAAACATATATTACTATCGCAGAGGTCGATAGTTCGATCTTTCATTCTCACAAATGTTGAATTCAAAAAATATGTGATAACATAAACGTCCATTTAGATTATGAATTAACCGTACCATCAAAAAATCAAGTTTAGATTTAATAGATATGTCTTTTAACTAGTTGAACTATGGTCAATTTGCCCAATATATAGGCTTTATTACTCTATAAATTAACTATTAACCTAGTTCACCCCTTTGCTTGACTCTCAAGTCTCAACTACCTCTTTTGAGTTTTTGTTTTGGGCTAACAAAATAATTCTTCCTTTAATTAACAAAATAGTAACTTTCAATTTGATACATGTAAAGGTAAAACATGAGACCAGTAAGTCTAAAACGATGGAAATTATTATTAAAAGAAACACAATGGAGATTAGTTTATCAATAATTTAGACATCTACATTTATAAACCCCATGTTTAAATTTAACTTTTATTCGTATCAAATTTTAAAATTTTCAAACTAATTTAATAATTAAAGCATCTTCTACCTACCTGTTCTAAATGATATCAAGTTCACATCCCATCCATGTGTTTTTTTATGGAATATTCTAAAAAAAAGTAGTTTATGGCACAAAATTAAGAGAAGAATTAAAGTCATTTTCTAATCAAACATTTAACTCGTAAATTCATTCTAATGAAGAAATTGAAGATTCTTAATTATTCAAAAGTAAATTATATCTTAACTCATATGGATACTAGGTAAAAAAAACATAGAGTAAATTAATAAAAGAAATGATCGATATGATTTTTCTCTAGAGTTGAGTTACTTCTTCATTCATCTACTTTTATAGGCATTTTGACCTTTATAACAAAAACAACAAATTGCTTAAAAGAGATAGCAGAGTTGATTTACAATAAATTGAACTACAAATAACAAATTATTCATCCAACTTGAGGGTCAATTTGAGTAAAGCTAAGTGGATAAATTATCGGCTATTATTGCAAAAATCGACGACTCGATATTCCAATTCTACAATTGTTGAATTCAAAATAAAACTAAAACAAAAACACACATACCACTTGAGTGAGGAGCCTCGATTTTTTTTTTTTGTTCAACAACAACATATTGGGATTGGGCGACTAAACCATCGACCTTTATGATGATTGCAGATGCTTCATTCACCAAATTACGTTCCGATAATGATAGCGCCAAATAAATAGAGCAGTGTTAACACATACAAAATTAACGGACTAACTTATCTCACACCTACTATGGTCTTTTAGAAGTCATTTATAGTCTAATCTAGACAAGTCAAAAGGACAGCCAAATTAGGCATTCACTCGAAAAAGGTGGGTAAATCGAGAGAGAGAGAGAGAGAGATTCCCAATTAACGAAAGAATACAAATTAGTAACTTTCAAATTAGTAATTTTGTTCTTAAACTTGTAAGAAGTAATATTTTTATTTTCATTTTAATAAATTAGTAACTCTATTATGAGTATGTATAATACTTATATCGTCGACAGATACTTGAGACACAGGTTGATAAACGAATTTTAAGTGTCAAAATAAATAACAAGGACCAAATTGGTAATGAATTCAAAAACTAAAATAGATATTATAACAATTTAAAATTAAAATAATTAGTTTTTGAAAGTGACTAAAATAAAACAAAACTTAAAACAGGGACCAATTTAGGTGCGAGTTTCTCACTTATTTCTAACTAATTTCTCGATTCTCAATGGGTTGGGTATAAATACAGAGGGGCAGAGGCCTCTGTTTACACTCGCCATCTTCATCTTTCTCTCCACCATTTCCTTAGCAACTTTCTTTCTCTGTATTATCTCTCTTGTTTCTCTCTCAAATGGCCCAAATGACGCCGAATCACACGCAGACGGTCTCCGGTTGGGCCGCTCATGATTCCTCCGGCAAGATCTCTCCATTTACTTTCAAACGCAGGTGCGTCTATATTTACAGAGACTTCTTCTTTTCCGATCTCTGTTCTTCTTCTTTTTCTCGAGACGATTGCATTGATTTTTGCAGAGAAAATGGCGCGGACGACGTGACAATAGAGATTTTGTACTGTGGAATATGCCATACCGATCTTCATTACGCCAAGAACGAGTGGGGCATCACCATGTACCCCGTTGTCCCCGGGTACAATAACACTCCTGTTTCTCTTCTCTCCCATTTCCTCAAACACTTTGTCTACTACTTGAACTTGCAGCTTCCATTTGTACATGCTGATGAAACTGTATTAGGGAAGTGCTTCTGGAATAAGTGTTTTTTAGTAGAAGCACTTTAGTTTTAAGCGGTTTTTAATCCATGTTTCTGGCAGAAGCACTTGAATAAAAAGTTCTTCTTAAAGGTCATCCCGATGGTTGGTTTTATACTCTGTATTTTAAGTGCTTCCTATACCACAGGGCTATTGAGGAGCACTAGAATTAAGGCTACTACTATGGGATTTGAATCCTTTTCCCAAAATTTCTAAGCCCCTCCTTTTAGCTCATTATTATTAGAGCAATTCATGGTGGTTACTTTAAATTTTTTTTTTTTTTGGACTTTCTTGTGTATACTTCATGATGATTTTGAGAAATAACTAATTTTAGACATGGTAAAAGTGATTTTTATGTTTTTTTCTTATCACTCTCTATGTTTTTCTTCTTCCTCAGGCATGAGATGACAGGGGTGATCACGAAGGTGGGAAGCAACGTAAAGAAGTTCAAAATAGGAGATAGAGTGGGAGTTGGCTGTATTGCCGCTTCGTGCTTGAACTGTGAGTTCTGCCACGATTCTCAAGAGAATTACTGTGAAAATTTGCAGTTTACGTACAATGGAATCTTCTGGGATGGGAGTATAACCTATGGCGGATACTCCAAAATGTTTGTTTCAGATCAGAGGTAAGTGTCTTTTACATATGGGCAAATCCATTTTCCGTAGACAAGATGTTTGTGAAAATGTCTGAACGAAATAAAACAGGTACGTGGTGCGCATACCGGAGAACCTGCCAATGGATGCAGCGGCCCCGTTGCTGTGTGCGGGGATTACAGTGTTCACTCCCATGAAAGACCTCGATCTGATCGACTCGCCGAGGAAGAAGATCGGAGTGGTGGGGCTCGGAGGGCTAGGCCACATAGCAGTCAAATTTGCAAAGGCATTCGGGCACCATGTGACTGTGATCAGCACGTCCGCTTCCAAGGAAAACGAGGCTAAAGAGCGCCTTGGTGCAGACGAGTTCATAGTCAGTAGAGACCCTCAGCAAATGCAGGCAAGTCATGTTACAAGAAAATGAATTTACTTTTAACTTAACTACAACAGAAAGTTTGATACGTGAGGGGGTGATGAATGAATGTGAAGATAACAAGAAAATGGTTTTGATTGTCTTGAATTGTGTGGCTAACAGAGTAGCAGGAGGACGTTGGATTTCATAATGGACACAGTGTCAGCAGAGCATTCTCTTGGACCAATATTGGAACTGCTGAAAGTGAACGGCACATTGTCCATTGTCGGAGCCCCAGACAAACCCATTCAATTGCCGTCTTTCCCTCTAATATTTGGTATTCCAAATCCTAACTTTTCAACTTGGACTCTAACTCTCAACACACTTTTCAACAAAAATATTTACACCCTTAGAACAAGTTGTACCAAACATTTTTGACTCTACCTTCTTTTTATTAATTTATTTTTATAAATTGAATATGATATTCGTTTGAATTTTCTTTATATACCCTATGTGGTTGGATTCTAATGTAAAGTTAGTCTTATTCTAAATTCAAAAAGCAAGATAGGTATATAGAATAAAATCTTTTTAAAACGTAATAGTATAAAATTTGTTTGAATGTTTATTTTATCTTATTTTTTGTATTTTAGCCTCTAAGTATATAATAAAAAAACTTGTATGATATCACACCAACTTTCTTTCTAAGCAACAATATTTATCACATGGAAAAATAACTAGTCTAATATATTTATAAAAAAAAAAATCGATTGATCATAACAAATATCTATGGAAAGTTCAAGAATTAAAACATGATATTTATAAAGTATAAAAATCAAAATAGAATGGGTAAAAAAGCTTAGTGATCACAACAAGAAAATTGAGGAAATTTCTTTAACTTGGCAGGGAAGAGAACGGTGAAGGGAAGCATAATAGGAGGAATAAAAGAAACGCAAGAGATGATGGATTTGTGTGGGAAATATAACATTAGTTGTGACATTGAAGTGATAAAGCCTGAGGACATCAATCATGCTATGCAACGCCTCACCGACAACAACGTACGATACCGATTTGTCATTGACATTGCCCAACAAAAATCTAAATTGTAGACACAAATTATTTGGTGCGGATATTAGTTTATAGTCAATATTTATACGAGTGACGTACCAGTAATAGTTATAAGATTTGCAATCACATTACATCCTTCAATCTTCTCACTCTTGCTTGTTTGGTTAATTGTTGTTTTTTTACGTATCAATCATTTTTATTTAGTTGTGTTTGTCAAATTTCTATTCCATTAGATTCTATCTTTTTTTGCATGAAGGGAAAAAGAAAAAAGAAAAAAGGAAGGAAAAAAAAAACCATTTCAAGGTGGAGTTGAATCAAAGTAAAACAAGGAGTGGTTGAATCGAAAAGAATTTTAGATCTAATAAAGATGACGCTCCTTTGACTTTAAACGACTTTATAAAAAACCAAAAAACAAAAAACCCTAAATAAAATAGAGACGTAGTTTTATAAACATCTTGGAGGGGCCAAGTGGAGGGGCCAAAGTTTTTATTAAAATGAAAAGTGGAAGAATTGAGCTTTAAAAATTTTAAATTTATACATTTTCTTTTCTTTTCTTTTTCGTGGTTCTGAGTTTGAACGCGGAGATCAATGCCCAACAACCCCCGGATCTTCTTCAGTTTTTTCTAATATAGTATGGAGTTAGGTTGAACCATTTCCATATTCACATGTTTTATATTTTTAATCGAGAAATATTTTCAGTAAACATCATTGTCAGTGTATCACATCAACCATTTTAATAATATCACCACAATAGGGGCTAGACATAATACGCTGGTCCCCTAATGTTCATAGCATTTATTTAAATTTCATTTCCATCTCTATCTTTTAAATTCTTTTATTTTATCCTCAATGTGCTGAAAAAGTCTAAAGTTATCATGATGTAAAATTAAAAATGGATTAAAAATGAGATGACTATTTTAAATCTCCGTAAGACGAGGGAAAAAGGTATGCTGACAACAAATTGTGAGTAAGAAATTCAGAATTCACAAAAATAATAATAATAATAAAATAAAAATGTTTATATTTGGTCGTTGAACTTTTAAGTTTGTTCCATTTTGATTTTCAAACTTTTAAAATATTTATTTTAGTTCTTAAACTTTCAAGATTGTTCTATTTAGGTCCCTTAATTTTCAAAATAATCATGTTTACATTAACATGCATATACATATATTTGAACTTATTCTATTGATTTGTTAAAAATAAACTAAAGATATGAAACAAAATGGATGGTTTTTTAAAGACAGATTTAAAAGTTTAAAGGCTAAAATGAAACAAATCTAAAAGTTCAAAGACCAAAATATACATTTTAAAATTTTAGAGATCAAAATAGGACTTAAACCTAAATCTTATTATACTTCAACTTTCACGCTCATTTATTCTATTGTGACACTTATAGTATCAAATATCTTATTTTAGTCCTCAAACTTTCATGAATATTTGTTTTGTTTTGGTCTTACATGATGGCACATGAGACTTTTACCAAGTGTAGTGTTGAAATTAAGCAACAGGGACCCAAAGACTTCTTATGAAGTTCAATGAACAAAACTAAATATTTGAAGATATATGAATGAAAATGAAATAAGAATGAAAGTTCAAATATTGAAATATAATTTAAACTTCTATACTTCTATAAAATCACAAATTGCCAAGCGAGGTGAATATTTATTTCTCAAGCTTAACAGAATTGAGTGAACTGTTACCACTCAGGCTGTAAAATAAGCTGCGAAATTAACCTGGCGGGTTAAAAAACAAGAGGGAAGCATCAACGGAAGAAATTTAGAAGTTACTTGTTTGTGTAGGCGGATGAATAACTCAATGCATTTCTCTCAATCTTTTGTATTCTTCAAGGCTCAGCAATGACTCCTTCACTTTCAGCCAATCTGCTGGTTTTGGCATAACAATAGCAATGTAACCTTCTCTGTGAGCCTGTAAGAATAGCATGAATAGTCATATCATTTGAACATGTCTGAATTTTGTTCTTTGGAGGTAAGTGAATCAATAATGAACACTAAAGATGACTGACCCACCCTACAGATTAAGGGAGGAGATGCTAAGACTATCTATTACACTTTTAGTTCATCGAACGAATTCAGAAAAAATTAACAGATAAGAAATGAGAATTGGCTTTTTCCTTTCCCCTTCCCCTGTTTTGCATTGGAACAATTTCAGGTAATTATATAATCACAGCGGTCATAGCAAAAGGAAAAACCATTTCTAGCAAAAATCATGGAAAATTTATCAACTGAGCAGTAGTAAGAAATTTCAACAGCAGTAACTTTGCAGGCCTGTTGGTGCCTTCAAGGAGATAAGTCTAACAAGGCAATTCACAGTCCACACAGAATAAAGAACTCTAGCACTGTCTTTAATTTCATTCAGCCAATCTATCACAGTAAATTTGCTCTGCTATATCAGCATTATGTTTCATTATCATACATGGTTTTTAAAATCTGCTAATGAACAAGTGAAAAACCGAATGTTAATAATCCAGTGTGCTCAAAGGAATGTGTTGGAACAACCAAGCTTTCCCAACCTACAGAATCAGAAATCAATATTCTTAAACTGCAAACAATCATTAAATGAAAGGGTCATCCTCACCACAGCGTTCAGCAATTCAGGCTGCTTTATTAAACGATCATTTACTTCCAATAGAGAACCTTTAACAGAACACCTGAAAGTAACATAAAATATCTGACAACTAATTGAAGAAAAACAAATGGAAACTTCATAAAGAACAATTGAGAAAAGATCCAACCTTACTATATAAGAAGAATCCTTGGTGCAAACTTTACATAGAGCAGAGTTGGGCTCAAAGAATTGCGCATTCTGCAAAACAGACCAGTAACTTCAGCACAGAAGCTTAAATCACAAACAGGTCAGGAGTTGAAATTTAAAGTTAGAGGTGTAAAAAACTGTTAAAAGAAAATCAGTAAAAAGTTTGCCTATCATATATGTCCTCTGGACGTCATTTCTGAAGGTGCCCCAAAATTTCACTAAAAAGTAATCTCCATTATGACAAAAGAACTCCATAGCCATAGTTGGTTCAAAAGTATGTTCTAAAACCAATAGTATAATCTGTCCATGACATGATAAGAAAATGTGCTGTCTATGATATGGTGAAAAAAGTCATCGGCCATTTCTATACCTTCTTGCGCTTCCCGGTGACTTTGAAGCTGCTGCGATCAGACTTCCCTACATTGAAATCAACGGCCGTAACGCCACCACTGTCTTTGAATGCAATGTGCGTAGAAGCCAAGCCAATCACACACAAGCTAGATTAAAAAGGGAAAAAAAGGTGAATAAGTAAGTGGAGCGGGGAATTGTTCATCAGATAAACAGGTGAAAGAGATATCAAAATCGTTACCCGTTGGCGTGGCGGTAAACGTACTGATCATGACCTTGCTTCATAAAATCTGGAAATCAAACGACGAATTATTTAGAGCAATTAGAGGGTTTAGGGTTTAAACAGAGTAATAAAACACCTCCATTATGCATATGAAAAAGATGTTTCAACCGTGAACGTGCCTGGAGCGAAATACGAGACGAAATTGGTATCGACGGCGGAGGGAGGCGCGAGAGGAAGATCCCTAACATCGGGAACCAGAAGTCTACGTAACTCGTCTTGTTCATCTTCTTCGGATGGTTTCAGCAGTGGTTCTGCCGATTGTTGTCTTTGCTCCTCCTCCAGCGGCTGCGGTGGCGGGGAATTTTGAACCGTAATCTGAACATCCTTCGTTTCGCCTTTCTCCATTGGAGATTATCAGAAGCAACCGGAGAAGGATCGGAGAATTCTAACTTTCCGACCGAGATATCTCTGTTCCTCCACTTTGCGGCGGTGCGGCAGATGCGAACAAAATCCTCGTCGTTTAAAGCCCAATGGGCCTCGTGTTTTGACATTTTAAAGCAGGCCCACGAGGATCGGTACTAATAGTGTTTTGTGTTTTCTCATTACTACCCTCCCTCACCTCACCCACAAAAAAGACATCTACTGAGCACCCTACGCCCCGCGTTCAAATAACCCTACGCCCTACGCTCAAATAACTTCAAATAACGTGCCAAATATCTTTAATCAAAATCTCATCAATTTGAATCAATCTATCCCACGTGGTAAATTCAAAAAAAAAAAAAAAAAAAAAACTACAAATAATGTCACATCCATTCATTAGAATTACTTTGTTTAATATTGTTTATTGCAAGGTATCGTTTGTGTTTTTTTTTTTTAGTATTGAAAGTCGAAGGATTCAAACACACAACTAAAAAGAGATATACCTTAATCAGTTGAACTGATTTCATATTAGCATTTAGAGTGTTTTGAACATATTTATATATATAAAATTCAACAGGAGTAAGATTCAAACTTATAACTTTGTAGTTAGAAACATATGTCCATGCTTAGGATGATGAATGCTTTGAATAATTTCCTTGATACTAAGTGACATTCATGTTTAATCAAGCTCCACTATTTTGACAATAATGTAGAACTTGTCCCTACAAGATGAGCTATACAGTAAACTTGACCCATGCCTTGATGGTGTAGAGTAAGTGAAATTAAATTATCACCCCCACGTGAGGAAAAAAAAAACACACTTTCACCCAAAACATTAAAATGGTTTTTTCAAAAAACTTATACCCACGGTATGCCTGAAACTCGACAATTTATTTGAATCGTGATTCTTCAAAACTATGTTATTATTAGAAACTTCTATCGCGACTCTGCTTACTAAGAAAAATAGAGAACTAACATCATCGCAACGTTTTCAAACTAAAAATCTACTATGGGAACTCGGAAGGCACCAGAAATCCATCCGTTTTGCAGCAGCAATCTCTCTTTTCAAGGCATTCTTTTTTTTTCCCCTTCATTCAGATGTAATTCGTTTCATTGGTCGATACAAAATATCCGAAAACAAATCTCCAAAAAAACCTTTCGTTATACATTAGAATTTTCTATTTTATTTTAATCCTTAAATTGCGTTTAAAAAAAAAATCGTTTCAATCCACACAATAAATAACTTGACAAGACACTAAACATGAACCAAATCTTGATGTAGATAAATAAATTTTCACTACTAGTAATTAAGAATCAAATTTCAAAATAGATTCATGTTGAATGATTTATTAAAAAATAACAAAGACTAACCTGTATTTTACAGTAAGTTAATGAACTAATTAGAACATATAAAAGTTGAAACTTGAGAACCTAGACAAAGTAAAAATCCATAAAACAAAATCTGATTTAGACTGAGGGGAAAAACACTCGTCACAACCAAAATGACAGGAGTCAATTTCCAGTCAGTCTTTTAAACCAGATGGCAAAATATAACAACCCATACAACCAAAAATATTAAATAACTTAATTCTAGGCAAGCTATCACCCACCAAGATAATAACACGGATAAACAAAATGCGGGTGAGGGAGAAGGAACCAAAAAAAAAAAGAGCATGACACAGCTAATAACAATAATATGGCCAAAAAAGAGAGAAACTTAGACCTGGCGTTGAACAAGGGAACTAACAAAAAGGAGAGCGCTGAAAGACTCCAAAAGATCCTAAAACTCAAATAAAAGAATACAGTGTCCGGCCAAGAAGTTTTTTAAAAAATAAAATACAAACGTCAAGCAGCTCACCTAAATCTACAAGAAAACGAGTCGCCACCCTCACATAGCGACTCTTTCAAACACTTCCAAATCTAATTATGACCAAAAAGAAAAAAACCAAATTCCTACTGTTAATATAGTTGTCCTTGGCAACTAGCAACTAAAAGAAGAGAAAATCCTAAAGATACATTAGAGGAGTCATCCATCATATTGCATAGAATTAGGATTTTTAACCTTTCAGCACCTCATGCAGCGGCTTGGATCGGTCCTCCATAAGTCCTGAAACCACGGCCCCTTCCACGATAACCACCCCTTCCACGTCCACGGCCTGAAAAAATAAGCAATTCCATGAGCTCCAAAGAGAGGGTGGTAAATTTTTTTTTTTTTAATAAGAAACTGAAGAATCCATTAATGAAAAAGATCTTTAGAAGAAGGGTGATGAAATATCCCCACAAGACAAAAGAGAGGGTGGTAGCTGAAATTTAACACTAATAGAAACTCTTTATGGCTCTAAGTCCGTACACAAAAGGAACGAAACACAACTTCAGCATCACAGGCAAGACAGTTTCAACCACTCCCACGATGAACATTTGAATGTATTAATGTACTAGAGAAGCAAATAAGAAAGTACCACGGCCTTGAGCTGGTAAGTCTTGGTTGTATCCTCCATCTTGCTGTAAATCAAATTGAGGAGGTCCATTGTATCCTCCTCTTCCACGACCACGAAAATTACCACCACCCCTCCCTCGACCCCTCCCTCTTCCATTACCACCCCTATTACGGTCCCATTCTCCATCATCATATTCATTAGTCACAAAGCCATTACCTGGGGGTCCTAAAATCAGTACAATTAAAAAATAAAGATAAGTTACAGGGCACATTCGCTCGGCTTGATGTAAGAAATTGAATGAAATTACAACCCAATTTCAATGCCTTGTGTTGTCACTGGAAATCTGTCATTAAACTCCATAACCATTCCATGCACAATAACACGACACAGGGCTTAAGACTGACAAATGAAATTTTTGACTCTACATACCTCTACCCCTTGACCTTCCTCTGCCATTACGACCCCGTCCTCTACCTCGTCCAGGACCCTGATCATGAGGTGAGCCTTCTGCAGTATGCAAAAACAACAGATTGTCCACTTTGCAATACAAAAACTTAAATAATAAATAAATAAATATGGTAGGACATGCCAGTACCTCCCTCGTAGTCATACTCTACAAATGTTTTCACCAGCTCAGCAGGAAGTGGAGGCTGGTACCTGAGGCAACAGAAACTTGTGAGACAATTATATCTTCGATGAATAGCATTTCCACAATTCGGAGATGCGGAAGAATAACAAACCTAAACACTCTTAAGTAAGGACTTAGAAAACTCGTAAAATTTTTGGTTACAATTATTCAATTCACAGATCTTACATAAGAAAAAACCCTACATATCTGAAAACCTTTTACAAATGAATCTGAGAGAACAGATGAACTAAAGGTTTTGAACATATTTAATGCAAGAGACCATCAGATAATAAATAAAAAATGAGAAAGTGTTCATACAATATTAAGAGTCTATCATCATTCCATTTAACATATTTATTTTCAATTAAAAAAACACCTTTGAGAGACATTAAAAGCAAGTAATGACTCACCCCACAGAGGATGTATTTAATTCTTTTTTTGAAAGGGTTATCACAATCATCGAGACATGCCTGGTTGTTTCCAATCTGTAACAACAATCAAATAACTCTATGAAACCAAAGCCAAATAGTACAGGAAAATTTTGAATACGGTCAAAGACTAATGCCACTGAAATAATGAATATGGTAATATAAAGTAAAAGGTTAGAGTCAATAATCCTAGCTTGACGTATTATTTAAAATACTCTTACGGAAGAAGGCCTTCCTCCAAGGGCTCCCATGTATCAGTGATGTCTGTGGAGCCAATTGAGGTATTCTGATGAAGACCAACAATTCGCCTCTGCATTTATCAACAGACAAACTGTCAGCCCAGTGTCAAAAGTAATCACGTAGTTCAGCATTAGCAACATAAACTATCACAGCAAACCTTGATTAGTTCCACAATTGTCACAGTCTTATTTATAGCCCTTCCCATTGCCTTGAAAATAATTTCATTGGAACCTTTTTCCTGCATAATGTATGGAAAAGGGTACATGACATACAAAGGGTTCGAGTAACAAATTATCAATATACAGAAAATACTATCATCCAATAAATGTAATATACATAACATAAGATCATGCATTTTCCTCTACTAAAACAAAGACTAATTAGCATAAAATCAGAATAAAAGGATTTTGAGGCTCATATTTTGGCCTCGAGATTTAATGCCTTTGAAGGACACACTGAATTCAGGAGTTCTTACATCTCATGTAAGGGTTGAAGAATAATAAAACGCATTGCCTCTTCAAGTCTTCAGAATATCAAATTGAACTTACGTATGTAATACAAATATATGAAATAGATATTTAATTTTATAACTTTTACAAAGGCAAAAAAAAAAAACTGAAGCAATAATTTTAAAAAATTAGGTTAACTCTATTAGTGAAAACGATGATAAAACAATTGTTATAATCTTCATTCAAGAAAGAGAAAATTAATGGACGTGATTTTTTTTTATACTCCAGTATAATAAATTATTCATAATGTTCCATAATACATGACTTTCCAGCCACGATTTCCATGCCTTCAATTTAAAGAAAGACTTGCATTTATGACTTACAAAGTTACACCTCATCTCTTCAAGAAAAATTCCCGACTGCCTTAAGGTTTTAAAACATATATAACTTAAATGCCTGGAATGACCCATAGTCGTTGAACCATGCAAAAGATAGCAATAACGAAATTGATTAAATATTCAGGTTGGATATTTGCCGTTAACAACCACCTGGCGCCTTACATTAAGTGATAGGACTAAAATATTTTATAAAATTAATAGGCGTATCATATGTTTCACGACAATGAACTTAACAATGTGTTCCACTACCAATCGCCAATCCATGAGAGCAGGGGAGAGCATATACTACAGTATGAAAATAAGAGAATTATTCTCACTACAATACCACACATCCAACAAATAATTTACCCCGATTATTGCACAAAACATAGTAAAACGAAGTTAAGAAATTCATTCTATCAAAAGAGCTCGATGATGAGACCAAAGCAATTATAAACACTCCGAGTAACGAACAGAACCCGCAAATCTGTTAATTCCATTTTGAGATTATCTTTTACATGAACAAATTCATAGCACGCATAAAAAGTTTAGAAAGACAATTAACTTCAGAAAAAAGTCAAACATATAGAAAGCATCTGAGAAAGAGAAACCTGAAGTAGGGTCATGGCATATGTGATATAGTTGCGCATCCTTCCCTGGCTTGTAATCCGAATCTCATTCTCGTCAATTGGAGTCTCGGCCCTTGGCTTCTCAACTCTGTGGTACCGATCCATCTGCACAGCCAAAACAATTATCCGATTTCACAAACGCAAACAAAAACACTACTCTCCCACTCCCCCAGCCCACAAAAATGACCACAGAGCTGCATCGAAACTTCCTAATCAATTACTGCAAAGAATGAAAAGCCTACGGACCAGAATGAGAAAAGAAAAATACAGAAAACGAGACAGAAGGCAAAGACGAAAGAAACTAATCACCAAGAGAATCAACAAAATGGAAGCATACTCGAAGGTATCTGGATCGATCTAAGAACTTACCGCGATTGAAAATAGGATAAAATACGCTCCACAAAAGAGAGCCCTCTTCTACGGCTTGTTTCTTCTGTTACGCCCTAAATTGCCAACACTGGTGTTTCGGCCTTTATATAGTAGCGGCACTATTGCGAAAACTACCCTAACCGACTCCTTCAGCCGGTCCAATCAAGGTTTTCTGGCGAATTTTCTTTTCGAATAACTTTTTTTTTGTCCTTAGAACTATTTATTAAAATAAGAATTTCAGTTTCTGATAAACTGATAAATAAATAATTCCATATAATTGTAACAGTGGATGAACTATTTTACAAAACTATATTTATAAGATAAGAACAACTCGAACAATTATTGTGACAGTCACGTTATGGCAACTATATTTTTAAAGAATTCATGTAGATCCATATTTTGTCATTTGATTACTTGAATTTAAGTAATAAAATTTTAAATTATAAATATATCATCTTGATAATATTTTAACTTGAAATTAAAAAAAAAAAATCACTTACACTTGGTCGTGAGAAACAATTCAATTCTAAACCGTTCTGATAGCATTGCCCTTTTAGATTATATGATTTGTTCATTAATTGCAATAAAATAGTATGTCTTGCTTTTTAAATTTAAATATTTGAATATATAAAATTATTTAAAATTGTAACTTGAAGTTTAAAATTTTTAATTTGGAATTATTTCAAATTAATATATATATATGTATATTGGCCAACACAACGCATTTATGAAAGATAAATTGTACTAAAAGAAATGATAAATTAATTGTTATGCATGCTATTCATTTAATATACACTATTAATGGCATGGATTCAAACACCTAATAATTTATCGCAATTATCCATTAATTTAGCATTTATGCTAAGTAAACCGTAAACTATCATGTTTAAATAATTGCGATGAGGGAACTAACATCAACTTTGGAATGGTGTACATTATTTATTGAATTATAGTCACAACTATATATTATCAAATTAGTCTTTTAACTAGTTAACAAAATTAGCATTATAATTAGGTTTAAACGGTAAAGTTTTTATATTTATTCTATATAATTTTCTATAATCTTGAGAAACATGCACCAAAGAAGACTTAAAATAATGCTCATGTCAAATAACATTAACGGTGTGTTTGAGAGTGATTTTAGAATGCATAAAATTACTTTTGTCACGATAAAATTTAAGTTAATTACTTAATTTTGAACATGACAATGACATTTTAAAATCACTCTCAAACCCACACATTGACTAGTTGTATTGTGCATAAGCTCATCTATTCAAATATGCTTAGGCAACATTAGAAGTGGTGATCAAGCACGAGATTGTAATTTCATACAAGATAAAATAACTTCAGCGTGATTTCATACAATTAATTAGGCATAGCTAGCAAGGTAGGCACACATAACTAGTCACTTTTTTTTATATAAATTTCAACCATATAGAGGTAGGAATTCGAACCCACAAATTTTTATTTAGAGAAATATGCCTTCACCAGTTGGTTTACCACGCTACTAGTCACCTCAAAATTTTCTCTAAGCTAAGTTGGCTAGTCTCTTCGTTCTATTGATTCATGATGTTCTAATTAATATAAAATGGAGATTTCGCCTATAAAATATTCTAACACATATTTTAAACTTTTATATTTTTAATACATAACCCTAACCAAGTGTTGTTAGCCCAAATCAATCATCACATGATGGTTTTCTACGGGTATATAAATATTTGAATATGAATATTTGATGTTTTACCCGAACATTACTATATCAACTATTTTTTAGCCTAAAACATTACAATAACCAAAAATAAATGACAAGATGTATATTTTAACCCAATAATTATTTTACACACAACCACTCCAATTCAATAGAATTTAAGGTTTAATTAATGTTTTAATTCCATCATTTCAATTTAAAGCTGAAACACAAAAAAATCATACACATTTTATACGAACTTTAAATATCTATACAAAATAGGCGAAGATGTGACATATTAAGATTTGAATTATTAATAAAATGGGATGACTACATAAATGAATTTGGGTCATGTAGTCCAGAAAAATGAACTTATGTTACATAATCAATTCCACTTCCAATACAAATAAAAATACATAAAACCCAATGGAATGAGCTAATCTGAGCATAGCTTAGTAGATAAAGGCATATACTACCATTTCAGAGGTCGATGGTTCGATCCCCACCTCCACAAATGTTGAACTCAAAAACAAAAAAAAAAAACCCAATGGAAGAAAGGATCAAATTCATATGCGGCGTAAATATACATTTTTCTTTTAAAAATAATTAAAAAAAAATCAGAATCCTTAAAATGAATATATTATTGGGTTTTTGAACCGTCTCATAGAGTTTTTGCTTAATTTACTTTTGATCCTTATAATCTTACAAATTTTTTTACAGAGTTCCAATGACTTAAAAAATTGTCTTACTCAAAAGACTTAAAAAATTGTCCACCATTATTTACCTACTCAAAAAGTTCATACATCTTCTTCAATTAGTTAATGTAATCAATAAAAAATAACACTAACCTCTCGTATCGATTTAATATCAATATAACAAGAATAATTTGTGAGAAACATTAAAACTAAACTCCTTTTCAAAAAAAAAAAAGAAAAATAAATCAAACTTGACTTAGACTATAAAAATCAAATTGAAAAGAACGGTGGATTCCAAAATAGAAACAAAATTAAATTCTAAAAAGTTATAATCTGTTCTTAATGCATACATATTATACAAACAATGCAACTCAAAAATATAAAAATATAAAAATCTCACGCCTAACATTCCATAGGAGAAGAAACTAGGCTAGACTATAAATCAAGGTCTTCAGTGACTGACCCAAAAGCCTGTGCAGAAGTTACGGCTAATAGACAGTCACTGAAAAATTCAGCCACGCGGTACAGCAGATTAACGAGAAGTCAAGAATCCTGCGTATGCCTTCCGCATTTTTTGTTGGACCACAAAAATATTGCTGAACGGACACGTGTCCATTATCAACCAAATCAACTGCTCGAATTTATGTAAACGGCGAAGTATTAAAGCTGTACACGAATTCAAAACCTCCATTACTAAGACCGAGTTAAGCCTTCTTGAAGAATGTGCAAACATAGAACTATTTGATTAAATACATTATCCATTAAAAGGCACATTCCGTAGTTTGGTTATGGCCACAAAAGTTATCCCCCATTCGAACTTAGTAAACAGAAGATACAAATTTAGACGACGAGCCAGGGAATATAAAGCAATTAAATGTTGAGAGGAGACACAGTCAAAAGCAAGAGGCAACTTCCAATCATAAAAGCACAATCAAAACGTTCACAGGCGTTCACAGAATGCCCAAACAGAAGCCAATGTTCATGGGCTACGTATTCAAAAGATTCTGGTTACCGCTGAACCCGAGTTAAAGCCTTCCTAATCCTAATAGCCTAAAACCAATGTTATAAGGCCGAAAGAAAAAACTGCAGGTTAGATTAGGCAAGACGCAGAAGTTAGGCTTCGACGTCGGCGCTTTTCTTGGCCGGAGTAGCGATAAGCCAGATGAATCCGAATGGATCCTTCAGCTTGGCAACCCGACTACCAACGGTCGGACCATCACCTTCAGCAATCTCAGACTCTACAACAGCTCCAGCGCTCACGGCCTTGGATACAGCGGCCTCAATGTCCTCTGTTTCCAAGAACAGCAAAACTCTCGATTCGGCGCTGAAAAAAAAATCAAGTATAAACGATGTGTGCTATGCTTGTAACACTACAGAATCAAACAAGGCACCCTGACTAGAAAACGATAACCGATCTGCTGGACGACGTAAGCTAAGAGGCATGCAGATATGATATCAAGGCGTATGGAACAAGTTCCTAAAACATACGATAAACTTTAAACGAGATTTTCAGAGACTGGCCGAAGTAAATAGCGTAAACAACGCGACTCAAACTGCGAAAAATGAGCAGAAAACACAAGAGAAATGCGATACGGACTGGTTTTTCGTTTCTCAAAGAAGCACATGAAGGAGAACAAGAGGAAATGAGAACTCACGCAGAAACAGAATCGTCAGAAGCATCAGAGACGATGAACGAGAAGTCGAAAAGGCTGAGCTCAGCGGAGAGAATGGCCGGAGTTTCCTGCTCAGCCTTACGTTTCGGATGCAGAGTACGGCTAACCTCCTCCGCGCCGAAGGCGGCCTTGTAGAAAATGACAGCGTCGTTAGCCTTCGGCGTCTCCACGAGGAGCTGAGGCTTAAGAGCCTTGAAACTCAGCGCCTTCTCGACTCCTTCTCCATTCTGGACCTCTGCAGATTGCGCCATTGAAGTGAAGATTTTAAGAAGAGGAGCAAAAGGGAAGAAGAAGGACGAAAGCAAACACTGAGAAAGAGAAACTGAAAAGAAAAACAGTAATGGCGTGAGGAAGAGGATTTGGCTACGGAAGACACTGCATTTATAGTGGAAGAGAAGTTGAAGCGGGAAATGGCCATAAACGGGGAAAATCGAGGAGACTCATTTCATAAGTGCCCCTTATATTTCGCATAATTTACGATTCGTACCCCTCGTCCCACCGCGGTTGATATGACCGCTGTACTAATCGTTGTAAGAAATTGTTTTCATCTATATACTCGTCTGCAAGTTTATAATATATATATATATATACATCTTACTTTTACATGCTCGATTTATTATTTTTTTTACCAAAAAAAAAAAAAACCTATTTTCCATTATTTTAAAGATGAATATTTTTACAGGATATTTATAATTTATTGATATTATGATAATTCCAAACCACTTATTAGAATAAAGTGAAAAAATGATGATTTTCGAAGAAAGAAGAAGAAGAATTCCAACTCTTTGGGGTCGAAGTTTACAGAATCAAGATCAAACCACCAAGCCCATTTACCTTATATGGCATAATTCCGAATGGATCCAGAACGCCCATGGCCCTTCTGCGTTCTTAAAAGTCCAGTAGGCCCATGGCCAACCAGCGTTCTTAAAGGCCCAACATGCATTCGCTACACGGTTGGGCCACAAGTCCATTTTCGGGACTATAAAGCCTTTATCTATTAATGATTTTTTTTTTTCATACGTATCCGAAGTTGCATATCAAAATTATTCTAATAATAACGACATTTTTTAATAAAGATAAAAATACTAAACAGAAATTAAGAAGGAAGAGTGGGTGGGAATTCTCCAATTACAATCAATTATTCCCAAATGGCACTCTTCCCGCCCAATCTCTACTTGTACGTTAGTTCCTTCAAGTATGAATAGTAGAAGCATTTGCAGTTTCATTCATTTTACCATTATGGCTATAGAACCAGCATAACAAAAATAAGTTATGTTCTCTCTATGGCCATAATTTATCAATTTAATTATAGATGCACAAGTAATTCTCTTTTATTATAAATTTACATCTAAACTATATGAATAATTGTGCATCGAAAAATATATTTAGAAAATAAAAAGTCGGATAATTTAAAAGGTTGTGATACAAAACAATTTTTTTTTTTGTTTAACTCAGTTGAATTTTCTTTGCATTTTATTAAAATATAGTATTTTCAAGAAAATTAATAATACACCTATAGAACACGAACCAAAGTCAAAACCATGGCATTTGGAGGGGTGCAAGAGACCAAAATTTATCCTTATATATGTGATGTTAGCTTGATTAGTTAGATTAGACACTTATTGTTTGTGTACCTTATTCTTCCAAAGTTAAACGTGAAAATGTGCCGAATACTTCCTTCATACATGACTTAAAATATTTAAAGATGAATGGTTAAATCTAAAAAAAAAACACAAATAAAATAAAATAAGCATATTTAAACCCAGCAAGGCATCTGATTTGATGAGGAAACAAATTATCAGGAAGAAACCAAAAAAGAAGTTATGTTATAAAATATTAAAATTTGACTTCACCAGTAACTTTTTGAAATTATATATTTATATTATTCACCAATCTACATTAGGGCACACTTCAATTCAATAATTATAATTTTTAAGACAAGGGCATAAATGGACATAAAAGAATCTGAAAGTAAACAGAAAGTGAAAAAGAAAGAGGAGAAAAAAAACTTGATGGATCAAACAACGAATCGTGTTAATTACAAGTTTGCAGTGATTCGAAAGCTGCTTGAAATTGAAAATCATGTGATCGTTGGGAGTCATATCACGGTCAGGGACTACGTGCCCAGATGAAGAATAATGGGCATTTGGGCATCCATTTTAAATTGGGACCAAATTTCGGGCACCGGAATCTCGGGCAATGTCGGTTCAAAAATTGAATTTCAGCATTTCTCAAAAAAAAGAAAAGAAAAAATCAGCAGCAACGTAAGCTCTAATCAGACTGGGAGGACCTTCCAATCTCAGCTGAGATCTCACCAAATACCAAAATTACCCTTAGAAAGCTGACCTCTAAACACAACCCTTCGCCTTTTTCCCCTTCTTAGTAGGAAAATTGAATTATCACCGCAAAGCATGCAAATTCTTTAAGAACTATAAACAAAATATTTATATCGTTTTTTTGCTCTCTATGAACTTTCTAGTTTGTCCAACTTTTAAAAATTATCCATCTATATGTATTAGAAATTTCATCAAGTTTTGAAGTTCCACTGAATTATTGTAAAATTTAAAGTATAAAAATTAATAAGTTATATCAATTTTCACTATAAACTTTCGATCTCATCAAATTTGACCGTACAATTAAATAAGTGTTGCAATTTTAACTATTTATTTCATTTTTGCTAATTCACTCATTAATTTAATAAAAATTAATGTAAACATTTTTGTAAATTTATCAATTTCAATTTCAATAAAACATTGCACAAAATTAAGTATGATAAAATGCATAAATTAATCATTCGAT
>JAOANK020000038.1:3093764-3106226 GCA_026257165.2 Telfairia occidentalis | reverse complement strand
CTACCATACTTATTTATCTTTCCTTTCTTTCAATCAAGAACAAAATTCAAAGATGTACTTTTAAATTTCTTCTATCTAGCTAACAATGTTGAAGCCACAACTCCATTAATCCCCTTTAATCTGATTTTGAACCAACAACAATAAGGATTTACTAGAATTTAAAGAAAAACCTACAAAATTAATGAAATCTCTCTCTTTTTATGGTTTTTCTTGTTCAGCCTCAACAATATCTCATTAAAATCTCGAACATATGACCCATAAACCTTACAAAACTCACCAATTTCAACTTCCTCTCTCTGGTTGCCCTTCTTCTTTTTCCTCTTCTTCCAAAATAAACCATTTGTTTCTTTTTTCTTTTTAATTTGCAACTTAACACGTGGCATTCTTAACACAAGCCACCAACACCCTTCTCACGTGCACGTCCTTCTAAACCAATTTTTTTTTTAACTTATTTACTGGAAATTACAGAAATGCCCTTACAGTATTATACACTATAGATTATAAAGTTGAAGTATAAATGCAAATGAAAAAATAAATAAGTTGCATATGGCTTGTGATTACAATACCTTTAAAATTCTATTATTAACTCTAATTACATGTAAATTCATAAATTTTTAGAACTAATTTATAAAAATATATACGTAAAACTTTTCATATTCAAGCTCTTCAAATTAATAACCTTATAAATTTTTATTAATTAACGTTATTAAAAATTAAAAAATGACATGCTTAGTAAATTTTAAAATAAACAAAAGGACAAGATGGTCTAAAAATATTTTTTAAATAAAACAATACGCTAATTATAAAATAACAATAAAAAAATATCAGTAAAAAATAAAGAACAGATCCAATACCCTAACTATACACTAATTATTCTTGAAAATAGATTTGCTTCCTTGATAATTGTTAGACAAATAATATTTTTCAAGCCAAACCGAGCATAACTCACTGACCAAGAGGTCATGTGTTCGAATGCCCCTAACCACACATTGTTGATCTAAAAAAAAAAAAAAAATTAACTTCATCAAAGCTGAATTGTAATGTCACAAGCCTAAAATGCGAGATATAGATTCGACACATTATCTCCTGTAACTTGAATGTATCTCCAAAATCTTGAAGTGTTAGTGAAAAACTTGTGAAGAGGACCTCATTTTTATAGTAGTAGGAGATGAAAAGTTATAAAATCTTAAAATTCTAGACCTCTTAAATTTTATTATTATTAATTATTATTAAAGGAAGAATATTTAAGTTGTAGGAAGACTTTTTGTACTCCAATCTTTTAAAATTATATACATTTATTATTATTGATATTTAATTAATTAATTTAAAAGAAAAAAAAACTTTTTGAGTTGTAGGAAAAACTTTTGTATTTCAACCTTTGAAATTTTATGCATTTATTATAATTAATCAATAATAACATTCTTTGTAAATTAGTGAATTAAAGCAGGATCACAAATGTCTAAAAATATTTTTCCAACATTCTTATGTTATAATATATCATAATTATACTCGCAATTATTATTACAGTTAATCATGAAAATTGTGCAATAACTATTTTTATGAGTAACATTGAATACTTTTTAAATAAAAATTGAAGATTTTGAGCATACTTGTAGCTTTGAATCACTTTGTAATTAATTAAAGATAGATTTCTAATTGCCAAATTAAACATAATTTCATTTGATTAAAGTATATTTTTCTATTTAAAAAGTCGTGGGTTTGAATTCCACAGTCATATGTTGGACTAAAAAAAAAGATAGATTCCTAACTTTAAAAAAAAAAAAAAGACCTGTCACTTAATTAAGTCGAAGATTAGTAAAATTAAAAGTTGAAGGTTTAGGCCTAAAAATGGGGTGTTTTGTTCTTTAATTTGAATTAACAAAAAAAAAAAAGGGTATAAAAGTCAAAATACTCCCTCCAAAGATCCCTAAAATGGGATAGGGTTTGTGGGACGTGGCCAAATGGAGTCCATTTACACCGTTGGATCAGAAGTACGCGAGATCTGATATTCCGTCCCACCAGCACACCTCACCTCGTACGTAAATCCCCAGCATTTTTCTCACCAAAAAAAAAGAAAAGAAAGAAAAGAAAAAGCGAAAACCAAAAAAAAAAAAAGTCAAAAAGGAAATTAAAAGATGGGAAGAAGACGAGACAGGTGTCTCCTTAGTTTTGTTCTGCTTTCATAATATCAATTCCAAGTCTTTAATGACTACACGGACCTCACCCCAATTCCACATTATGCCGGGCTCCATTCCGCTGCTGCTCTCACACCAAATCCCCCCGGTGCACTCTCGTTTGAAAACTCTACACGTGGCAGTTTGGTGTCCACGTGGCGCAATCTTGGGAGTGAGTGGTTTGGATTTGGAGTGATGAAGAGAGTTTTATTTTATGGAAGAAGCAGGGAATAGTAATATCGCGAGTGCTACGTGTTGGAGAGATGATGCTTGATGTGGAGTAGCGAAGGGCGCAATGATGCGGAAAATAATGGTTCTGAGTTTGTGACTCGTTTGGGAATATAAGAATGGAGTGTTGAAGGACCTGCAGGGCCTGGTGGCGGAGGCGGTAGTGGCCGGAATTTGTTTTAGAGAGGTAAAGAAGGTTCTTGCTGGTGAACGGAAATGAAGGATGGAAATCGAGCTCTGACGAACGGTGGCTCTTTCAGGTCTCCCGCGGCCTCCAGATTCACCTCTCTTCTGGCTTCTGGAGATCGCGACTATCTTCTCTCTTCCACTGGAGCTCAGGTTTTTTTTCCTCTCCTTCTAGAACCATCGACAGATTATTATTATTATTATTATTATTTATTTATTTATAAAATATCTGAGAGCATTCGACCAGCTTATTGTCCTCAACTTGCGACATAATCGTTTTGATTGTCAAATAAATCTTAGGTTTCTTCGAACGCACTGTAACGGTAGAGGCGATGTTTTGATTGTCAAATAAATCTGAGGAAATAGAGCCAAATATCTATCCCTTGGGGTGTTTTCTTATTTAGTTTGGAAATATTATCGTAGATATTTTAAGGAATGGTTCAACTTCAATATGGGTATATGAAAATAATAATAATAATAATAATAACAATAATTGAATGATTTTCTTCGGAAGGTACAGAGAAAGGTGGGAATCGACGTCCGTACAGATTACTTTTTGGGGGGAGAACATCAACGACAATATGTATAAATATGATTGAAAGTTGATTTTTCTTGCTAGTAATGAAGAGAAAACTGAGCCGTGTAGAATAAAATATACGAACATGGAGTTGGTTTCATAAAAGCCGTAGAGAGAATATGAAGAGGGGAAATACGAGGTTGTGTTTCTTTGTGAGCACCCAAAACGGCATTGGATTTGGCGTTTGCTTAAGGCTTTCCTGGAAGCTAAAAACGTACATAAAATCATACAATAACAATCCAATCTCACTGCTTCACGAACACCTTCATTTTCTCCTTCTCAAAAAGGATTATGGAACAGTCTGAAATATAGAGATGTCCGTAGTCCGAGAGGTCGGCGGTTGTCGGCTGGACGGTCGTTTTTTTTTTTTTTTTAAAATTTTTTTTTTTCCTTTAATCGTATGCGTTTTGTTCGTTGCTCGGTTGACACGATCTGCACGTGTCAAATTCGTTGTCCAATTTGGACAAGGCAGCGAGAGCTTGAACGAATGCGATGCCCTCTTTTGACTGCCAATCAAAAAGGACAATTGTCACTCGATTAAACCCCCCATACCCCTGGCACTTACAAAATTATTGAATGATGCGGGACAATAATTTGGCTGTCTCCTAATTATAAATTTGAAATACTTTTACATCAGTTTTACACCTCAATTACGTGTTGTAATCTAAACTTTGGTACCACATCGCTTTCGGATTTCCAGTCAGATTCCTTTCTTTCAATCGACGGTGGGGAGATTCTAATTACTAATCCCGCCGAGTATTTTGTATTTTGTTCTTCCTTTAGGTTAAAGTTTCCAATCTCGACGGCAAGGTTCTCGGGCTTTACTTCTCTGCGAACTGGTACCCGCCGTGCCGGAGCTTCAACCAAATTCTGGTCCGAACCTACGAGGAGCTTCGGGGAAATGGGTCGAATTTTGAGGTGGTTTATGTCTCCTCCGACGAGGATTCCGACGCCTTCAACGAGTACCGGGCGAGTATGCCGTGGCCGGCGATTCCATTCTCCGATTTGGAGACTAAAATTGCTTTGAACAGGAAATTCGAGATCGAAGGCATTCCGTGTTTGATAATATTGCAGCCGTACGATAATAAGGATGAAACGACGACGTTGCATGAAGGCGTGGAGGTTGTTTACCGATATGGAGTGGATGCATTTCCTTTTACGATGGAGAAATTGGAGCAGCTGAAAGAGAGTGACAGAGAAAGGGAAGAGAATCAGACTTTGTTCAATTTGCTTACGAATCACAACAGAGATTATCTCTTAGCTCATCCTACCCCTAAACAGGTCCGTTTACTTAAATAGAGTTAATTAGAATGTAAAATTTTAATGAAGTTGTTGAAGTCGTCGCCATAAATTACAGGAACAGAAAAAAGTAAAATCAAAATTGAAAGAGAAGTGGAACTTTTTCCTTTAAATAAGAAGAGGGGTTGTGAGATTAGACTCCAATATGATTTTTTTTTTTTCTTTTGCTATTTACTGGGCCTTATCTTAATATCTACATATTGGTAAAGCCATAGCCACTCGCATTTGGATGTTGCTGTTTATTGATGTCGGTCTCTCTGACGGCACAATGGACCCCGTCACTCGCCATTCCTGTCAGTAATTATATTATCTTTCCTTCAACTGCCCTTTCTTTTTCTCTTTCTCTATCCCTTCTGAATTATGATCAATCCATTTTCTGTGTCTTGTGATTGATGGGATTCCTTTCTCGAGTCCACTGCTTTTACGATTCGATCTTTGATGGATCTTCTTTATTCCATCTCGTCTTTGTCAATTGGGGTTTTTTCTTTCCTACTAGACTGTTGTTAGACTTTTTATCTCCGAACAATATTTGGCTGCCTACAGTGTAGGGATTTTTCCACCACAATTATGTTTTTTTGACAACTAGGAATGCAGAAAGCAGAAAAAGAAAAAATATTCTGCATTCCTCTCTTGTCCTTGTCAAAAACCTAAGTGTGACATTAAGAAGATCCCTACCAATTTGTAAACAACCAAATATTGTTCGTTATCTACAGCTCTGACGGGAGAGTTTCAATCGTACTAATGAATTAGTGATATATATAATTTCCATGAATTGCTTACCTTTTTTCATTAATCTTATGGACAATCTCTAGACCCTATTACATTTTGTTGTCGGAAAAATCTGAAGGATATCGAATCTAAGTAGGTGACTTGACTACCATGGTTACTTGGACCTTTCTTCTCTCTAAATACTTCACTTTTCTTTTATCTTCCTTCAAGAACCAACCCAAGGTGGTTCTTATTAATGACATTTTGTTTTAGGCAATGTTTTTAAGTCGCAATGGTCATTTTTGTTGTATGATTATAACAGTTGAGATTAGATACTTAATTTTAGTTCTGCGAAGATGATATTGTAGTTGTCCGCCCCCCCGGCAATAGAATGGGGGATATCGTAAATATATTAGACATTCTTTTCATTGTAGCTTGAAGATGGAACTTGACTTTGGATGTGTTGCGCATTCTACTCTCGAGCTTGGTGTTAAAGACTTTTACGAAATGATGATGTTATTTAGATGACGATGATCGACGGTGGAGGATGAAGTTTTGGATACTTAATCAGACCATTTGATTAGAGGTTCATATAATATAACTAATTGTCCTTTTTGTTGTTCTGATCGTGCAGGTGCCGATTGCTTCATTAGTAGGCAAGACAGTGGGGCTCTACTTCTCGGCGAAATGGTGTCTTCCGGGTGTGTTCACGCCGAAGCTGATTTCAGTATACAACAAGATAAAGCAAATGGTAGAGGGGAAAGAAGATGAAGACTTTGAGATAATTTTTGTGTCGAGTGATCGAGACGAAGACTCGTTCGATTCGTACTTCGAATCGATGCCGTGGCTAGCTTTACCATTTGGGGACCCAACGATAAAAAAGCTAGCCAAACATTTTGATGTGCAAGGCATCCCTTGTTTGATAATCTTGGGTCCAAATGGCAAAACAGTCACCAAACAAGGGAGAAACCTGATCAACTTGTACAGGGAAAACGCATATCCATTCACGGAAGCAAGATTGGAGGAGCTGGTGAAGGAAATGGAGGAAGAGGCAAAGAAGCTGCCGACATCGGTTCGCCATGTCGGGCATCGACACGAGCTGAATTTGGTGTCTGAAGGAAACGGAGGAGGACCTTTCATCTGTTGCGAATGCGACGAGCAAGGTTGCGGGTGGGCTTACCAGTGCCTCGAATGTGGATTCGAGGTGCACCCGAAATGCGTCGAGACTCCATTTCAACTGAATTGAGATTCCGTTCCTCTCTCTCTCTCTCTCTCTATATATATATATATATATCCAACAAGTACAATCTGCAGCTTGAAGAAAACCATTTGATCTGTAAATTATTTTAGCAAGGGATGTGGTGCTAATTTCCATTTTCAAATGATTGTTGTAAAGCTTTGATGAGTATTATAAAGAGATTCCAATAAGCAGGAATCATGGAGATAAAAGTGTTGTTTGATTGTTCCAGTTGAGAAGGTTGTAAATCGGAAGATCATCTTCTTGGGGATCGTCGGATTTGGCTCAGATTTTTTTTACTGTTACATGATCTTCTCCACTCTCACCAGTCACCAGCTGGGAAGCCACAAACTCTAGTTTTGGGCCTCTAAATGGGCTCAAATGAGGGATAAGCGGTCCGTGGCATAGAATTTAGAGATAACTACGTAAGAGACTCGTTTTCTATAAACCTATTTCAAAAAATGTGTCTTGTAAATTTATTTTTAAGGATGTCTTAAAGAGCTCAAATTCGTAGGTATGGTATAATACGTAATTTATGTATTTACCCATCAACTAAGCCATTACTTTTATTGAAAAAGAAAAGAGTTTTAGAAACTTCCAACTAGGCGCGATTCATACGGCTCAAAATTTATAATAATTCCCATCATTTTTTTAAAAAATCTACACGTTTTGCATTCTTCCTCCCGCATTTTTTTTTCAAACGTTGAGGTTTCTTGATTCTAAGGTTTGCTTTGATTTTTTTGCTGTTTCACAGTTCTATGGTGTAGGTTTCGGATAGTGGTTATGAGTATATTGGTAAAATAAACTCAATAAAAAAAATAAAAAAAAAAACTAAAAGTGTAAATATTGTTGATGATAGATTTTTATGAAAATGAGATTCCAAATATAGTCATCTACCATAATTTTTTGTAGAATTTACATCTTCTATTTTTTTAATTAGAAAAAAAGTTTAGATTTCTACTTTGGTCTTTTAATTTTTATTTTAAAATTTTTATTTTAATATGTGAACTTTTAAATTTGTTCTATTTGAATCTTGTTTCTGAACTCCTAAACTAAAAAAATCATTTTACTTTTTGTGAACTTTCAAAATGATATTTATATACTTTACCTCAAATATTATTGACATGTACATATTTTAATTTTAACAAAAATAAAATAAATTTTTAATGAAATAAAACGAGTTTATAAAATCATACCATATATTTATCAGAAATTTAATATAATTTTAATTTTCAAAATTTAAAACACTAAAACCATTTTGTTTTTTCAGGATTTTCATTATTCAGATCACATAATCCACAAACAAGTTCACCAAATAAAGCGAGTTTGGAATTCGAATTCCCACCATGCTTGCTTGAGTCGTAATATAAATTTTCAATTAGAAAAAAAGAAAAAGAAGAGTAAACCGGGTCGGGTCGAATCGGCAAATGCTGGAATTTGTGAAAGCCTGCACTGCAATGAAACTAAGGGGAACGGCCAGTCGTACAGAAAACGCATAACAATTAACAATTAACAAAGATTAGAAACTTGCTGATTTAAGAAAAAGGTATTTAAAAAAAAAAAAAAGATAAAAAAAGGCGCTATGAGAAGTGGAACTTTCGTCCTACACGAAACCGACCTCTCTCTAATTTCCTTCCCCCATTTTTGTGTTGTGAAAAGAACTAAAAAGTGGGAGAGAAAGATGCTGAAGACCAACCCGAGGGCCAAAGCAAAGCACAGAATAAAGTTAGAACCAAAATAAAGTTAATCAGTCATCATCTTCCTCCTTCCCCATCTCCTTTCATAAAATCCAATTTCTGAAACTCATAACACAAAAACCAAGAAGAAAAAGCTTTCTGCATTTCTTTCTCCTCTCCGCCACCGCCATGGGCCTCTGCTTCACCAGAACCCGCGACATTCCAATCGCCTCCTTCTCCTATGGCTCAGACACACCCCCCAAAACCGAACCCCAATCTCACGACCCTCCAAAGCCACCGCCAAAGGCCGTGGCTCCGCCGCAATCGATTCCCTCTTACAAGTCCGTTCCGCCGTCCCAGATTGGCCCCATCACTGGCCGCCCCTACATCAACATAACCACAATCTACGAACTCCACAAGGAGCTCGGTCGAGGCCAGTTCGGAATCACTTATCTCTGCACCGAGAGGGCCACCGGTCGGAAATACGCTTGCAAGACGATTTCCAGGAGAAAACTCGTGAATCAGAAAGAAATCGACGATGTTAGAAGGGAGATTTTGATTCTGCAGCATTTGACTGGCCAACCTAACATCGTGGAGTTTAAGGGCGCGTATGAGGATACGAGGAATTTGCATCTGATTATGGAGCTCTGCTCCGGCGGCGAGCTTTTCGATCGGATTATCAAGAAGAAGAGTTACTCCGAGCGTGAAGCGGCCTCCATTTGTAAACAGATCATCAATGTGGTTCATGCCTGCCATTTTATGGGAGTTATGCACAGAGATTTGAAGCCCGAGAACTTTCTGATGGTCAGTCAAGACGACGATTCGCCGATTAAGGCTACGGATTTTGGACTCTCCGTTTTCATCGAAGAAGGTTGGTCAGTTTCCAACTCTATTCTCCGTTGTTTCCTTCAAAAACTAATTACATCTATTTCTTTGGATCAATAACTGGAAATTTTGAAGCCTAGCGATCGTATCGAATTTAAGTTTAGAATAAAATAGTGTACGTTTAGTAGTAACTTGAACTGCTGAACGTTTTTTTTCAAACTAATGGTGGTCTTTAACCTGTTGAATGTCACTGTTGACCAAGTCAAAAGAAGAAAAAGACTGGTCAACCAAGTCAACCACTTCATGTAGCGAGTTGGCAAAGGCGTACAACATAAAGCTTTTTATCTTGGGATAGCTCAGTTCTAAATCAAAGTCATGAAAAAAAACCAAATTTTTGGCTGTGCAAATGGAAACGCCATAAATACTCGTGATTATTATGGTTCAAATTTAGTATTGTATTTTATAAGAATCTTAAATGGCCTATTTCTGAATTTGATACTTAATTCCCAAAACTTGACTTAAATACAAGACAAGAATTTGGTTTAAAGACTACCATTAGCTCTTTTGTTTGAATGAAAATGATTTTGCAGGGAAAGTGTACAAAGACATGGTTGGAAGTGCATATTATGTTGCTCCTGAAGTTTTGCAGCGGAATTATGGGAAGGAGGTTGATATGTGGAGTGCTGGAGTTATGCTCTACATCATCTTGTGTGGAGAGCCTCCATTTTGGGGACGTAAGTAAAAGTACTTCACTTTTTAACCACTATGCCTTAAATGAAGCATCTTCAAGATTTAAAATTCAAGGTCCCGTTTGTTAACGGTTTTGTTTTTTAATATCATTTGTTTAACTTGCACTTTCCTTGTTTTGATTTTCAATTTTATGAACAGTTCTGAATTCGTTTTCAGTCTAGAAAACAAAAGAACATTCTTAGATGGTTATTTTTAAAAAAACGGAGTCATTAGCAAACAGGTTCAACTGGTTACAAAGTCTAGTGCCATTCTTTGCTAATCTTGTCTGATAACTCTTCTAAGAGGTAAAAGAGGAACATTAATGCAGTTGGGAGTTTGTTCAGTGATGGACAAACCAGTCTTAATGGTTTTGTGCTCGACTTTTTCGTCTAATGGTATTGGTGTTTGAATTCTGTTAGAGACCGAGGAGGACATAATAAAAGCAGTTCAGAAAGGCAACCTTAAAATGGATGACGCTCCATGGCCTTCCATATCCCCTTCTGCCAAGGATCTTGTCTCTAAAATGCTGACAAGAGACCCGAAGAAGCGGATCACCGCTGCTGAAGCACTTGGTAAGACCACTTCCCCAGTTCACAAAGATCTCCATCGTTTCCTCAGAATTACCCAAGTTTTGATCTTTCCATTTAGATCTTGTTTATGTGGAGTGAAGGAAAATGTGAGAACGAGAATCATTCTCTTTCATTTTCAATGTTTGTGTTTATCACACAAATCGAAATTAGCACCCGAAAATCACGAATCATTTCTAATGTCAAAGGAATCACATTCTCACCTTAAAAGGGATAGAATGTCATTCCCATTATTTCCAAAATTCATGGACCCATTTGATTCCTACTAGAAAGTACTTTTAACAAACGTAATAGTAAAAAAGATTATTCTCATTCCACAAAATTTTTCATTCTAATTCTGTCGTTGCGACGGATACTTGATCGAGAATTCGTTATTATTGACGTGACATTGATGGACCAGAACATCCTTGGTTGAAGATTGAAGGCCAGGCCTCTAGCAAGCCCATCGACAGCGCTGTGCTCATTAGGATGAAGCAGTTTAGAGCAATGAACAAGTTTAAGCAACTTGCTCTCAAGGTATTTTACATAATATACATTTTACCCCATTTTTACCTTCCTATGGTCTCTGTATTATGAATGAGTTTCATTGGACTGATCTAAAATATGTTGATAGGTAATGGCAGAAAGCCTTTCAGAAGAAGAATTAAAGGGTCTGAAACAAATGTTCAAGAACATAGACACTGATAGAAGTGGTACCATCACATTTGAGGAGCTGAAAACAGGTTTGTCAAGGCTCGGTTCGAGGCTTTCCGAACACGAAATAAAGCAACTAATGGATGCAGTAAGAACCAAAAAACTCTCCCTCGTTGAGTTTGTTCATGCATTGTCTTTTAGCTTATCCATGAAAAAGTTGCATCTCTACTTTGGTCAGGCTGATGTCGATAGAAGTGGGACGATCGATTATACCGAGTTTATTACTGCAACGATGCATCGACATAGGCTCGAGAGAGAAGAAAACTTGTATAAGGCCTTCCAGTTCTTTGACATAGATGGAAGCGGGTTCGTAATGCAGTATTTATAACCTCTGTTGCGAACTTATCGATCAATTGAAAAGTTGTTTGATTGACAAAATGCTGAAACTTTCTCGCTAAAATTTCAGATTTATCACGAAAGATGAGCTCAAACAAGCCATGAGTCAGTATGAAATGGGAGATGAAGAAACCATTGATGAAATTATCAACGACGTCGACATCGACGGAGTATTCATTTTTCCCTCTGACTGATTAATAAAGTTGAATCTCCTTGCAAACTGTCTGATAGATTAGCAACTTGAAAGATTCATTTATTTATTTGCAGGATGGAAAAATCAATTACGACGAGTTCGTAAATATGATGACGAAAGGGACAGTGGAAGTAAAAATAAACTAGACTACAGTTTATCTACAGCTTGTAAAAAGGAAAAAGGAAAAATCAGTTTGTTTGTGTATAGATATGAAATTGATGGATGCAATGAGAAAGTATTACAAAGTATGTCTATAATACTTCCTTGGGAACGTAAAAAATTATCTCTTTGATTGACAATCAAAAAAGTTGAATTTAAATGGAAAATGGTCCCTAAGCTTCACTCTTACAGCAGCTCTGTTCCATAATCCATTTGAGGTCAAAATTTCCGCCGGAGAAAAAGCCATTTCAGAAACACCGCGAGAATGGCGAATCTTTTAGCCGTTGATTTGGTCTGCTTCAAGGCATGGACAGTTTGAGCTACTGGTGGAGGAGCCTTCATTTTGAGCTGCTTCTGAACCGTTCCCCTTTACCCAATTTTTTCAATGTGGCCTGGTCTCCTTGTTTCCGACGAAGACGACGACAGAAATAAGCAAGGGAAGGAGGAGAGGAGAGAGAGAAATCTTTAAAAAATAAAATAAAATTATTATTTTTAATCTACTCCTTTAAAAAATGTGATACGATCACCTTAATCCAAAATTTAAGAACTAAAAATTTCTCTTTTAAATCTTCAAATACCAAATAGATACTAATTCTTAACTTCAGAGACCAAAACTGTATTTTATCTATTTATTTTTAATTCACGGTTAGAACCCAGTTTAATTGTGACAACAAATATTTAGAGGAAAAATGCTTTTAAAACTATTATACCAAGTCAAATTGATTATAACTCAAATGATTAAAACAGGTCTCTTCAACCTATATAAAGAGTTAAAACATGTCTCTTCAACCCTAAGGTTATAGGTTCAAATTCCATGTTAAACTAAGAAAAACAAAATGAGATTTGAGGGCCTAT
>JAOANK020000038.1:3065506-3075984 GCA_026257165.2 Telfairia occidentalis | reverse complement strand
AAAGAAAAAAATCGATTTTAATTTTTGTATTTATGTTCTGCTTATGTTCTGCTTATTCCTGCGGTAGAAGTGAGAGGGTTTTCCAAACAGTGACAAATGACTTAGTAGCCCATGCACAACAAAATTAGTTTTTCTCCATCTGGATAGAAGACTACTCCTATGAGGCAGGAAAGCCCTTCGTCATGATCGGTTCACTACACGGAGTACTCTTCTTATTACACGATTTAGCTTTCTCCTTGTACTTAAAAAAAAAAAAAAATCAGATAATTGTTTCACACAAATAATGGAGGTGTGCACAAAGTGACCCAGCTACTTAAAAAAAAAAGGGTCGGTGACGTATCTTATCATTATTTATTTATATTATTGTAAACGTGAATCCTGTTTATTTTAAATTATACAATTGGCATCGCCACTTTCAATAAACAATTAGCATCGTGTTATTTTATTATAAAGTCGGGCAAAATAACACAAATAAAATAAATGACAAACTGTGCCCCCATTGTATGGGAAAGCCAATCCAATTGGAGAAATTAAAAATATGCTTTGGTGACGTTGACAACGTGACCAAGTAAACTGCACATTGCACAGTTGAGGGTCCCTTTGGTCATTTGCCCGCCCCCTTCCGTCTGATTCCATTATTGCAAATATTTTAACTTAACGCCTTTAATATACAAGGGGAAGTTGAGGAAAAAGAATCGGTTGGAAGTGGAATATTTACGGAATCAAAATGAACACTCCAATTATTTTGAAACCAAATTTAAAAAATAAAAAGTTACAGTTGAATTTGTTTACTAACATTAAGAAAGTAATCAAATTAAATTACAGAAAAAAGATTTAATATAGCCTTACCAATTTTATATATGTTTTAGAATCCACTAAAAGCATGCAATATTTTACGAAAGTTTAATCAAATGTGTAAATTACAACCCTTATTAAAATATAAGTTTGATGAAATTAAAGACTAATTCACCTTACCAAATGAATTTCTCTCTGTAATTAAGAACTCTTCTTAATTTTATGTGAAAATCACGAGCTATAAATGGATTTATATTTTGTAATAAATACCAGTAACGAAAACAAAGAGTAGTGATATTTTTTTAAAGTTTTTTCAATTAAATAGTCGTGTGAGTAATCCACGATTTAAAAAAATGTATTTGTACTGTTATTTTAGCATTACCATTCCTTCCCTCCCTCGTCTCGGGATGCGGCTTAAATAAAATACATCCCAAACGAATCTTTATTTGTTTATTGATGATGATTATTAAAAAAAAAAAAAAGATTTAATTGATGATGATGTTATCTCTATACGCGCACCCACTCGAGCTTCATAAGCTAAATGTTAATTGTATTAAAATTATCATTTTTTAATTAATTTTTTAAAAACTAATTTGTAATCTGGTCGAGATATATATCATAGACGACAAAAAAAAACAAAAAAAAAAATAGAGATTCAAATATGAATTCTATATATTTTGTAATTAAAAATAAATAAATTTTGAATAAATATATGCATAACATTTTTATAAAATCTTTCAGAAAATGTGTTTCACAAACGTGTATTATTAAAAATTAAAGTTTAATAATCTACATCTGTAAAATTAATTTTTTTCAAATAACATCATAGAGATCGCTTTCACATAAATGAAAACATAACAGTTTCAAATTCCAACCAAATTCATTCTTGCGTCCTTAGTGGCCGCCTCAGTGCAAAATATGAATGGTCAAAGAAACATCAACTTTATGATTAGATGCAATGTTGATTTAAAATAATAATTTGAAGACAATATCCTTTTTAAGTTGTTTTATTAAAAATTTTATCCATATTTTTATTTTGAAGTTTAAAGTAACATCTTTTTGAGTTTGATTATTATATATTTATGGAAGTTTTTATTTTAATTCTAAAACTTTGATTCTCTTTCTTTTGTATAAATTTTAATTTTAGTTTTTTTTTAAACTCTCATTAAACTTTGAGGCAAGTCTCAGAAGTGATCATGTTAACGTATAATATGGATAATGAATTGAATTTTTTACAATAGAAAATAAATACAAAATTTAATAAAACTCAATTATAAAAAATGGAGATTTAAAAATTTAAAGGATTAAAATAATTATTGATTAATTTTGTATGTAATTTCATTTAAAAATACTATGTATTTAAAATAATTAAAAATATTATTAAATAAAAAAGAAACAGTAGTTCTAAGAAAACAAGGAATGATTAATGTCAATAGTCAAGTCAATTATTATTATTAATGTTAGTATAATTATTTATTAATGCTGAAGTTAATGGGAATGGCAAGACTCGGTGGATTTAAAAAGGCGGTGATATAAGCAAAGCACGGAGTGGTTTAGTTAGAATCCACGTCGACAAGCGCAACAAAAGGTGGAAGCCCAATGCGCCACGACCTAACAGCTAATACCTTTTATTTTTCTTTTCTATTTTCTATTACCAATTTCAAATTTCATTCTTTCATTTTTATTTTAAAAAAATCTCAAGTGTTTCTACACAGAGCGAAAGAGAGCGAAAGAGAGCGACGGTAAGAGCGAGCGAAGAAAAGCAACCACATCGGCGCCAAATTCCTTACCAACTTCATAGTCTCTCCTCTTACTTTTTTTTTTTTTTTTTTTGGCCTCAATCTTCTACTGTAATCCTCGCCGTTGGTACCTTCGTCGGAGCAATCGGTTTGTGCGTTCGTTGGAATTTGCTTCGCGAGGATATATCGTTTGCATTCGAACGGTTTGTTTTGATTTCGTTTTTTGCAGTTCTTTCTCCCATGGCTATGGACGATACGGAGAGCTGCAGTAGTAGAGCAGTGGATGGTTTTTCGACTCAGAGTTGGAGACAGAAGCAGAAGGTTGATGTTTACGACGAAGTTCTTCGTCGACTCAGGCAGTCGCACGAGGCGGAGACCAGCGTTCCTGGTTTCGAGGATGAACTTTGGGCTCATTTTCATCGCCTTCCTACTAGGTACGCCGCTTGTAACCCAGCTTTACTCCTTTTTCGCCTCTTTTTTCACGCCAAAGCTGAGTTCATTCATCACTTTTCTCCGTCTTCTTTTTTCGTACACTGCCTCTCGTTTGGCGACTGTTTGTATTATTTTTCGTAAGTTGCGTGTAAGGTACAATAGAAAAACTATTTTGCTCTGTCTATGCTGATCAGAGGAAATTGGAGGATTGAAGTAACGATCATTTTTATTTTTATTTTTGCACGTTATGCTAATTTTTATTGCTTGTCATGGCTAGTTGTCATACATTTTAAAGCGATTACTTGTTAGATGTGTTTGTGAAGAAAAAGGGGAAAAAAAGAGTGATGGCGTGGAGCAGTAATTATTCCATAATATTCTTGTCGTTGTGTGTATATGTGTTTTTTAGTATAAAATATTTATCAAAGTCACTTAGCTAAATCAATACTGTACTTAATTATTTCACGATATAGTTCTAGAGGAATGACACTTTTCACTCTCAGAATATGTAAAAGTAAGAAATATATACGTAAGAAATTGTAATTAGATATGACCGTAACTTCAGAGAATTAAAATACTTGAGAATTTTACGAAGCGTAAAAGTGACATCAAGAAAGGTCTGGCGGGAGGGTACTTAGTCTTAGGATCTTGACCCAATAATTCATGTCAAAATGTGAAGGCTCAATCGCTTAAAGCACTAGTGTGGTCCACGTGGAACTTGGTTATGATCTTCTCGACACTTTTCACTGGTTCCAAAAAGTTAGATTTATTTTTGCCTTGTGAGAATTACCAATGCCTCTGGGTATGACTATAGTGGTAGATATAATGTCAAAGGTATGCGATGGACGTCAATGTAGAGAGGGCTTCAGATGTTCTCATGCACAAAAATCTTCTCTTCATGGCGCATGATCCTGCTACTCAACCTGCAATTGATGTCCGTCTCGTACAGGTAATGTTTACCATAAGCTATTAAGTATGATCAAGATTTTGATATTACAGAAGAAATTAAATTTACCATGTCTAGGAACGAGAACAAATGTTTAACAAGGAAATCACTTCCTCTTACATCTCCTTGATATTTATGTGATTGAGTAATTGCTTTTTTTTTTTGGGAGGAACGAACTTTTTGCCAAATTATTTCGATAGTAAAGTATTTTTCACTTAACTTTCTCGGTGTTCTGAAAGTTAACCTTTAAACACTCTGTAGGAGAATTCTATCTTGTTCTTGCTTGCGAAATGCAAATATGAAATTTGGTCACTGTGCAGATTCATTCATCTCCTGGCAGAAACTCTGGCATGTCTGTTCATTCAAACTTGAAGGAAAAAGCGGACCAACGGTTTTTTGAGTATGCCAGCAATCAGAGGCATGGTTAATGAAGATTTGAAAGTTCCTGTATATTTGGGACTTAAAGGATATTATAACTTCATATTTATTATTTTCATTTTTCTGTATGTATAAGCAGACACCACCCCCCACCAGCATTTGGTTCATCAACTGAGATCGAATATGGTTTTGAGACCAGCCAATTACATGTTATAGAACAGCTCGATACTTTCTCCTGGTAAATAATATTCTTAAATTTGAGTAGTTTTCAAGGACTTGAATCTATACCTCTATTTCTTTAGTTCGTCCTTTTATTTGTACTATAAACTTTATACCACCAAAATTTCATAGTTTCCTGCATGTCATTTGATAAGTATATAATCACCGCCCTCTCTTCTTTGTACATCTTTTTTCTTTTTGATAAGAAACGATCGCTCTTCTTTGTACATCAGTTTGTCCTTGGGAAAAAATTGTTCCTTTTTCCTCTTTCTTCTCTTCTGGCAAAGGAAAAAGTTTTTTTTCATGAAAATTTTATCTATGCCCTTTTCTGAAGCAACATTTCTATATTTTCAGGCCAATGCATGAGATTACAATATCAACAATTGACAAGCCAAAGCTACTCAGTCAGGTAGCCTCTCTCACATTTTGAAAATTTATTTTTATACAGAATCAAGTAGTTTCTTTTAAAGGATTTTCTTGTACACATTTCATAGTCTCTAGACTGCACTGCACTGAGCTTGGGTGATATATATTTTTTTGAATAAGAAACAAAACACTTTTCATTGAAGATATGAAAAGAGTCTAATGCTCAAAAGAAATCAATCTTCAAATGTACTATATTCAACAGAGAATGTGTAGCATCAATACTGCAAAGGACATACACTAGTTAAGATGGTCATTATTGTTGGAGGAACTAATGTACTTGGTTAACTGCTTGTGCATTCTGTTATGTTGCTTATATTTATATCATAATATTTTAAAATCAGTTAGTTGCGGGTAATACACTTTATTGAACTTAGTTAAAATTTGTGATTGGATGTTATACATTCATAACAAAAATAATGTAACATATGTTGTCTGAAGTTACAATCTCTTTTATGAATAATAAATAACCTTTTCAGTTGACGTCCTTACTTTCTGAGATTGGGCTAAATATTCAAGAAGCACATGCTTTTTCAACAACCGATGGCTTTTCCTTGGATGTCTTTGTAGTTGATGGTTGGGCAATTAAGGTAATCTGGCGCTTCTTTCAAAAATTTTATTTCTCATTTTCACATAAGATTGAATAGATTGTAAATCAGAGTGTTTTGAGTTCAAAATTCTTTGGGTTATTTTTTTAAATTTATTATGAAGGAGCTAACATTGTTTTGAGTTCAAAATATGAATTGATTTTTTACGTGGCGTTTTTCAATTGCAGGATACCAAGCAGCTAAAAGATGTACTGGCTAAAGAAATATCAAAGATTCAGGTAACTGCAGATATTCTTGTTGAAGGTTACTTTCCTATGGATGGTCATACTTTGTCTCTTAGTTGCTAGTAAAATTTGTAGGATGAAGATCAGGTTAGAATTCTAATTAGTGAATAATAATAAAATAGTATTGCTTATGTATTTTCTCGTTTTGTCATCCACATTATGCATTTGATAAGTTGGATTATACAGAAAAGGTGTCTAAGTACATCGTGGAACATTTCCGCTACCGGGAAGCAAGACAAACCTGGAGTCAAGTTCATCACAAATTATGTCAACATTTCAAGGGACGAAGTTGATGTATGGGAAATTGATGCGAGCCTATTAATCTATGAGAAGAAAATTGCATCCGGGTCTTTTAGTGACTTGTGAGTTTGTTGATTTTTTAGGAAATACACTATTTGTGCTTGGATGCTTGTTGAGGAGTGTGATGCTAATGTAGGTATAAAGGCACTTTCTATGGCCAAGATGTAGCTATTAAGCTTCTCAAGGAGGAAAACTTTAACGAGACTGTACTGCGGGAATTTGCTCAAGAAATTTATATCATGAGGTTCTTATATCCTAGCTTAATTTTCCACAATGCGACTAGCTATTTTCTCATTTTTCTATTTTTGTATCTGGTATGTTCTCTTCAAATACAAATGATTATCATGATTTGGTAGTTTGTTAATCAGGTGATCTTTTCCCGTAAATTTTATGATATTTTAATAACTATCATAGCTGTGAAGGTCATTTTCTCCATCCTTCAATTTTAGTGTTCTTAATTACATTGATACAAGTCAGTACAACTATTATTGTATCTTATCTTTAAAATCTATACTAATTTTAAGAATTTAATTTACCTAGAAACAAAAATACCTATGGATGGTGGAGAATCTATGTAGTGTCGGAAGGTGTTTACATTATTTGTGTGAACTGACGTTAGTTTTTGTATGGAAAAGGTGTCTAATTAAGTGCATCATCCTCTTCAGAGTGAAGGGATTATCGGCTTTGCTTATGACATAAAAGGCTATTGCCAATTCATAAGTAGTTCATCTCACCCCTTTCGTTTCTAAAATTTGTAGAAAAATTCGGCATAAAAATGTTGTCCAATTTATTGGTGCGTGTACTAGACCTCCAAGCTTTTGCATTGTCACAGGTAATCTAATTACACATTTTGTTGATATAATGCAGATGAAGTCTGATTTGCATGTATGATAATTGTATAAATCAAGTACCCATGTTTCGTAGAATACATGTCTGGGGGAAGCATGCACGACTTTTTACATCGACGAAAGGGCGTTCTTAGTTTTTCATCTTTACTGAGAGTGGCAGTTGATGTATCCAAGGGAATGAACTATTTGCATCAAAAGAATATCATCCATAGGGATCTGAAAGCTGCAAATCTTTTGATGGACGAAGATGGGGTAGGGGACGTTAAATTTTTGCATTAATTTGGTGATCTATAAATACTTCCCAAGTGATTTCAACAAGCTTGTTGTTTTCTACTAGTTTCGAAAATCATGCTTACTGCGATTCAATTTGGTGGCAATATTATGTATCTTGATTTCATTACCATTGATCTGGTACTTACATGAATCATGGTGATTTTCGCTTTGATTTAAAGGCAGTAGTCTACTTATTTTTCCCATGTAGTACTTTTTGTGTTACAGGTCACTTTCAATTTTATGAGCAACACTATTACCATTTGGTTCTCTATAATTTACGTCACAATGATAATCTATTTAATGTCAATAATAGAATAACAAAAAAGCATTGTTTGATTCGTGCTGCTGTATGTTGTTGATTTTTTTCCCTTCAATTGTGCGTGAGATGAAATAAGAGTGTGAATGATGTAATCCATTGCTGTTTCTCTTCATCAACCTGAATACTTTCCACAGTAAAAGTACAATTACTTGAGTATTGATTTGAGGAAATATATCATTATAAAACTCATAAAGTTTTTGGAAGCTGTTTTGGGTGAAAGTAGGGTGGGTGCAAGGTTGAGCCTTCACATGTTTCAATCGGCACATTGATTGTCATTACTTTGTACTGCAGGCTTTGATCTACTTTTTAATTCCAATGATTTTTCTTCCCTATAATCAACATTTATAGGCATAATCATTATTTGATTTTGCAGAGTAGCTTATATCAATCGTAGTGTACTAAGTCATCTCCCGGGGTACCTTTTCTTAAGTGTGCCTCTAATTTATTTCTACTCAATTCGATTGTTCTCCATACCAGCCCCACCTTAATACCAAATTGTTTAACAGGCTGTCAAGGTAGCTGATTTTGGTGTTGCCAGAGTGCAAGCTCAATCTGGTGTGATGACGGCAGAAACTGGAACATATCGTTGGATGGCTCCAGAGGTTTGTCTTCTGCAGATATATTTTATCCACCCTATTATTGACTTTAGGTGCTGCATTGGTATTCATGAAAATGTAGGTTCTAGTTTTCAAGCATTGTCTAACTGATCACGGTCAGAGTTGTGTACTTTGTCTTTTCATTTTCTCATATGTGGTACATGTTAAGTATTGTGCAGCAACAATATCACTAGAACGGAAATTGTTCCTAGAAAGTCTTAGGATGTGAAATAGTTGTTTTAAGAACTCTCAAAAGGAACTAAGAAGGAACGAGGAATTTGTTATCCTCATGGATTTTCATTTGTCATTAATGATACATAGTTGTTAATGTATTTAAGAGGTTATTCTTTGGATTACTTTTGAACTTCGGATCGTAGAACTGCTCGAAGCCATGTTTTCATTTGCAATTGCAACTGGAAATGAAATTGGCACGGCATCCAACCATGGTGTAATAATGCAATTTTTTCCTCCACTTGGGTCTTTTGTTCATTAATGCGTAGCTTTGTGTGATCGACGTGATAGTTTTTCCTAGCTCTTTGACGTCTGGTGGTTTGTTGTTGGTGAATGCAAGGTTATTGAGCACAAACCATATGATCATAAAGCTGATGTTTATAGCTTTGGGATAGTGTTGTGGGAGCTGCTTACAGGACGGGTAAATTCTTTTCTGTTTAAAAAATACATTTTTCTTGTTTCCTTTCTAACCATGCTGTGGTTACACCAATTTGTGTTTGGAATGCCAGCTGCCTTATGATAATCTGACTCCGTTACAAGCGGCAATAGGTGTGGTCCAGAAGGTATTTCCTTTTTCGTAAGTTTAAACAATTCTCAAAAATGAAAAATGGCCCATTCTGGTACAATTCTTCCCCTACTATTCAATCTCATCTTGTGCTCTTTTTATTGTTTTAGAAAGCATAACATTTAGTTTGAACTGAACATTGTTCGCGGTGTAGGCTAGCTTGCAATTGATATTGGAGATAAACTAAACCAACATATTATGAACTTAAGTCTCTCTTAAGCTTTTTAGGAATATTGGTAGAATAATAATATAAGAAATATTCAAGTGCACGTATTGAACTCTCACCCACATGACTTCAAATTACAAGTATTTTGACGAATGAACTTTCAGGGTCTGAGGCCTAAGATTCCGAGGCATGCTCGTCCAATGATTGTGGACTTGCTTGAGAAATGCTGGCGGCAGGATCCATCTTTGAGACCCGAATTCTCTGAAATTACGGAACTTTTACAGCAGGCCCTCGAGGAGGTAGGGAAATTTCTGCTAAAACTGTTCAAATTTATTGCTTGCAAGGAGCCGTTTTCAGGCACCTTACGTTCTTGGAACAGATTACGTAATAAGAAAGTGCGGAGTGGCAGGAGCAGCAGGGCGTTCTATGGACGAGAGAGGGTACGATTCCTAACTACATGCAATTATCTACCTTCCATATGCTGTGAATTCTGCACATTATTGTAAAATATGAAATTTCTTGGATAAAGAAAAGAATGGCTTGATAAGATTATTAGATTTAGATATGATATTTGATGGGAATGCGATCAAAGTCCCACGTTGGCTAATAGAAGATTATAGATTATAAGTGAAGATAATATAATGATATCATTGTAGAATTGTGGAGATGTTGGTTTTCTTCATAGGTTTGTAAGTAAAGTCAATTTAGCACACAATTTTGTTGGAAAATTTAACAAAATTGTAGCATTTCATTTAATAACATTATTGGCCGACGAAAGAGGTAGTTGACCTTCAGGCTCAAAACATAGCATTGATGGAGGAAGTATAATTTTACGAGGATAAATAATATAGTAGCTGCATGTGATGGAACATAAATTTTTTTTAATCGAAATCTTTGGAAGAATAAGAAAAAATAGTTTATAAAATTTCAAGGATTTAACCGTTCCACCTCAATTTTTAAAGAATTTGTGCAGTTTTTTTTTTCGTTATTTGGTAGTTTAAAATTATTTAAAATGTTTATTTTTGTACGATAAAAAAAGTATAATTAATTTAAAGATGACATGGAATTTAAAATATTTATTAAACTGAGATTACATACTTTAAATGATGATAATTTTATTAATTTTTGTATTAACTTGTGCTGATGGTATATCAATGTTATTTGATTTCAACTGGATGTGCTTGGGAGGAATATTTGATGAGATATGTATTAATATTATAATTATCCTATAAATATTCAAGGTTGGATTCACATGGGGGCCAGTGTCTCTTGATTTTTTTTATTTTATTTTTGAACTTATAATAGTTTATTGAAAACAAAAATAGTTATATATATATAATTTGTGATCATAATTTTCATGTTCCCTTTCTAGCCAGTTGGTTTCTTGCGTACCTAATAAAGCATAGGCCCCGAGTTCGA
>JAOANK020000038.1:3033698-3044612 GCA_026257165.2 Telfairia occidentalis | reverse complement strand
GAAGATTTGAACCTACGACCTTTTGGTTGGAGAGTTATGTTTTAACCAGATGAGTTATGCTTACGTTTAGCAGATGAAGTCAAAACATATTAATATAAAGAAAGAACGAGCAATCAGTAGCGCAGGAAATTGCCTTAAGAGGCTAAAGATTAATCAGAAATACGCCCATTCTACAACTAGTTAAAGCTTGGAAGCCATAAATAGGACGTGAAAAAATTGATGACAACCGTCTAATGAGCAAATGACTACATACCTATGTTCTCCATTAACTTGGGCATCAGGAATACAACAATTACCATGAATCCCACCATCAGACCCATAGGACTTTTCACAAGAGACATTATGGAAAAAGGTTCTCGAATCTATAATACAAAGCAACAAAAAGATTGAGTTATAATGTGAGATCGACAAGATAAAAATTCTGTAAGGTATAACATATACTCCGTGAAAAGGAAAAAAGAAAGAGGTTATGCTGAACCAACCTCATAATACTCTTCATCCCTTAGAGGCTCTAAAACAAGTTCACTCAATGCCCGCCTGTTCTCTGTTAGGGCTGCCTGAACCTTACCTGGGTTTCTGGCACTAACATCAACTCGAACCTAAGAAGTAAACAGATGAAAGAGAAAAAGAAGTCACATAAAACCAGATTTGTAGAAAAGCTGAGAGGACAATAATGGAAGAAAAAGAAAACCCACAGGAGAAAAGAAATGGCCCAATGCAGCCACTTCAATCAGATGAGTTCCTGCTGGCACATTATAGCTTTAAGAACTAAAGTTAAGAATTTACAGTGGACCTCAGAAACAATGTATTCGAGACATGTTTGTAAATAAATTGTAACGCCAAATTCTTTAGCTTAACTCATCCAAAACAAAAATACTAACCACTTAAAAACAAACAACAAAATAAAATCAAACACTACATCTAATTGAGAATCACACAAATGACCAATGCAGATAATTTCGGTTTCCGAAAAGAGCAAAGCAGAAAATTAAATCCTGTATGCAAATAAGCCAAACAGTAATATAACTCCCTAACTTAATGTATTTTCAATTAACTAAAAACATATAAAGGATACAATGAAAAATATCCGTCAGGCCTCAAGAAGGTAACTCTTTGGCCACCATTAAGTATGACTTTAATGTTTGATAATTTCCCAGGAAGTCCATATCCTTTAAGCCCATTGTCTGCCAAAAGCTCAACACGATGCATTAGTTAAGAATACAACAACAACCATCTAATCATAGAATCTCAACCAAATATGACATTCATTCTAAATATCATCAAGTTAGAATTTTAATCTTTGTAATGCTAACCTGTTTTAAGTATAGATTTTTCTGATATATCAGTCACCTCTAGGAAAGAAAAAATTAAAGAAATTCAAGTAGAAAAGAGAAATAAATGAGAATGAACCATGTTATATGAAAAATTCTATGGTTATTAGACAAAAAGTAAGAAGAAAATGTGCAGTAAAAGGTTCATGTTTCATGCAAAGCAAAAGGTACATGTTTCATGTGAAGGAGTGAAGAACACAAATACTACATTTCAACCTACAGAATTCACTATTTCTCATAAGATGAAGCATAGCAGTGTGGTTCTCCAAAAGGAGAGCTTTACGAGGATCTACCAAGTAGTAAGGTGGGGGACTGATCCGTTTTCCCAATTTCAAATCTGTGCTAAGCCAACCACCCAGATGCAGATAATATATTCCAGAATTATCAAAGCTGCATCACTATTTTAATGTGGATACCTTGAGTACATGGTGGAGGAAATTAATTATATTAATGATGATGTGGATAAGCTTGCTGAGTCCTATGGTCATGCTGCAGTTCTTTGGCCCATAACTTACTTAGACCTTTACCTTCTAGGAAACCCTAGAAGTGAGGACTTTTGGACTTCAATGGCATAAAGATTCAAAGTAATTTAGTAGCATGGAAGAAAACCTTAACATCTAAGGGAGAAGATTCACATTAATATTCAGTGTTGCCAAAGTTCCTACTTATTTCCTTTCTATCTTTGAAAGACAGTTTTGGTCGGCTATTTTGGGAAATTCATCCTTTATTTTGTTTGATCCCTTTCAATATTGGTTGATCTTAGTCCAAAATCCTTCCAAAGGAAAAGGAAAAACTTCTCTGGGGGTGGAAGATTTCATTAGATAGAGACATGTGATTTTTTTTCCAGGGGTCGATGGAAACTTTGTCAATTGTTGTAAGATATAATTTCTTCCATTCCCACATTACTAAGTGCTTATGATAATGTTTCTTCCTTTATGTCAATTGGAGAGCCTTTTTAATCTCCCAAGACTAGGTTAAGATATCTCGTCTTCCCTTCCTCTTCTGTAATTCTCGTTTTCCAACGATTAAATTTCGACAAGAAAAACCATTTACAAAACAATCTAGAAAACCCAAATTCGATCTGAACTTGTAGAATAAGAAAAAGAAACATACTCGGAATCTTCACCCGACCATAGATGGTGTATCCATCGCCGGACCTGCGAAAAGCGACAAGAAGATTAAAAGACAATAAATAGAGATAATAACGGATTCCAATTCGACAGAATCATCGACCATTTCTTTCTATCTTCGTAAATTCATATTCCTGTTAAGTCAAGCACAATCAAAGCCACAGTGAGACGTACCCAGGGGAAATCGCTTGCGACGGAGTTAACAGAGAGAAGTATAAGTGGATTGAAAGTAAGAGAATGAAAACTTGAGATCGCATTTTCGATTATTCTGCTATGGCGGACGGTTCGGAACAGGGAAGATCTCGGTCCTCGTGTTCGCAGATTCTGAAGACCCGCGCGGTTCTTCAAATTCGTTGCCGACGGTAGTAGAATGGACGGAGGACTGATTTTACTTTACTCCCTCTCTCGATCCCATCTGATTTTATTTTCGTTATTCCAAAATTCATCTACTTATTTTTTATTTTTTAATTTAAGAGTTTTTTTATAAGTATTTTTTAATTTAAGATTAAAAACATATTTACTATAGTTTTTTTCAAACTAATTATTTAGTCCCTAAATTTTAAATTTAATGTGGGACAATTTTGTCTCTATGCTGTAAAATCTATAATAAGTTAGTCACTAAATTTTATTAGGTGATGTTCATATAATTTAAATTTTGTAATGATTTAATCTCTCATATCAAACCTTATTATAAATTAACAATTTTTAAACTATATATAATAACAGTGTCACATGTCAAAGTTAATTAATTTTCATTACCTACTAAAATTTTAAGACTAGATTATTATTGATTAAAAAAAAAAAAAACTAGACTATTATTTCATTAAAGTATAAAGAAAAAAAATATATATGTTTTTACTTTAATTTTTTTCTTTGAAAAAAAAAACTTAATTTATTTTTCTAAAAACTTTGGAATGTATAGGCTAGTTTACTCGCACTTCAACTATTGACACTCGTTTGACCAAATATGATTTAAAATCAGTACTTAAATTATGATTCACAAGCTTCCCTAAATTGTGGGTAATTGCATGGATTAGGACTAGGTTTATGTTTTTAACTTTTTTTTTTTTACTAAATACAACTAGATTTCCTTTTCCAATATAAAGGAAAGAACCAAAAAAAAAAAAAAAAACAAATAGTTGCTTAAAACATTTCTTCTTCTTCTTTTTTTTTTTCAGTAGAAAACAAAAAACATATAACATGAAATTAGAAACATGAATCCAAATATAGATCCTAAAAGAACCCATCTCCATTGCCTTCTAGTTCAATAATCTAAATTACATATTTAATTTTTTAAAAGAATGCATAAACATTGACTAAAAAGACAATAAAATTGAATATTTGACAGAACAAAAGCATCAAAGTGCAATATCAATCATAAACATTGACAAAATCAATGACTTGAATTTTCATTAGAACCAAAGAAACATTCTTATTACATCAAGGGCTCGACATTCAAATACGACCCAAACAAACCTCGCTTTCGACTTAATTTACACAACCAGTGGTAAAACAGAAGTACAATTTGGTCATCTATGGTTTATGCAAATGGTGTTTTTTTACCCAAAATTGCAGTTTTTACAAGTTTCAATCAAAATTTACATTGCAATTCAATTGGTGAAGGAGAGAGAATATCCTCATGAAAGAATTTTACTTTGCCATGTTAAGAATGCCAAAATGAAGAGTATCATCAAATGCTACAATCCCAGCTTCTTTGAGAACCAATCTGAAAGATTAGCAATTACAAATCCTGCAAACACCTGCAAATATCATGCGACAACTCAAATACAGTCATTTTATATTAACTCGAGGCGCTTCGACATATGCTAAATCTACTGGTAAGTCTACAGTCAGAAGCACCGAAGTCGTTAGAGTTACCTGAGTCGAGCCAAGAATGTAAACTGCTGAGTAGTGACGGCCATGGATCAACATGTCAGCCATCATGGCAAGCGGAATGGTGAGAGACATGCCCAACGTTGCCACCAACGGCGTAGTCCATACGACACAGAGTGCCCTGGATACAAAAGAAGAGGTTCAGTTAAGGAGGAATCGTTCCAAGTGAACGGAACACTTCGGTTAGCTTAACTCGATCTGACATACCAGAAGTAATCGGAAAGTACACTTCCGATAAAGCCGTTAGCGAGAACTACTTCTTCTGTCCTAAGAGAGTGAGGAATCGAAAACTTCGGTTCTATTCCCAAAGCTGTCAATGGCCAAACTGAAACAAAATTGAAACAAGAAAAAAAGCTTAAATACACCCTTCTACATCATTTGGCAGCGACATTTGTAATATGTTCTTGTCATTGACCTTCCCAAAAGTTATCTTTCAAACGAATAGATCGCTAGTTTATACAAAAAAGAACTCCAGGCAGGGATAACTGCCATCAATTTTTGTCACTTGATTTAATGGAAAAATTGTTTAAGGGTATATTTGAATCAACTTTAAAGATCGATGGTGTAAACGTGATTTTTTAACCGATAAGAAGAGTATAATTGAAACGAACCTCAAAATTCAGGGGCATTTTGAATAATTAAACCTAAACTTAAGCACTCCATTTGATAAGAGCATCAACAGTCTCACTTACCTAGCCACCAAAGCGTGACAAGCGTAAAGAGACCAATGTATCCGAACAATTTTTGCACATCAACCCTCTCTCCTTCTTCACCAGCAAACTTTTTGAGAAGCACTACAGCAAAAATGGAAAAACTAATCAAATCAATAGTTATACACAAACCTGAAAAATAGCAAAAAAGATGCACATTTATTACCTGTAAATAGCCCATATGACACAGCTGAGAGTAGGCCAAAAATATCTCCAATGAGAGAATGTTCATTGCTGCACCAGAATATTAACTGTCAGGGCTAACAAAAGTTACTTACAGTTTTGATTGTAGATGAGTTTTATGGGTTTAGCAATGGTAAAAAGGATGGATTAATTTTTTTAGTTAAAGCATACCAAATTTTAACAGATAATGCTCATACTTCACCAATGAAGGTTAATGTATGTAATTTGCCATCCCAATTTGACTAACAAAGGCACATATTATATCGATTAACCGTAACTATATGTTTCAAGACAAGCAGCCAAGAGTAATTTTGAATGATGAGACAAAATAATTAAGTGACTCAAAAGATAAGAGTGGAGGCATACTCAGAAGCAGTTAGTTGTGAGTCATCAGTAGCCCAAGTTTTACCAAGAGTTGTCATGACAACACCAGCCATGCTGACAAAGACAGCAACAACTTTGACCATATTTAATGAATCTTGACCAAGGGCGGCACCAATGAAGAGAGTAAAAAGTCCAGAAGTAGAGGATAAAACTGTTGTACTGGCGACACTCGTACGTGCAAGTGCAGCATTTGATAGATACTGCAAAAAAAAGAAGGTATTAGGAACTACCATTGAAGGCTCATATTGTAATTGCAGAGGTCTAGGATGCATTGCTAATGTATAATCACAGAGATTTGCACATTAAGGATGCAAATGCAACATAAAGACCGTTCACCACGAATGATTTATGTCAATGCCCCCCTAACATGGCTCATTTCGAGACCAACATTATGCACGTTAATTTGAGATTGCCCAATTAAGATTCCAACTGCATCATCAAATTGTCCTCAAACCATATACTAGTTAGTACACTCTTCACGCTTCGAATCATGCTAAGAGAATAATACCTAAAACAAAACCGCTGTCACAAATACACTAACTCAAGCCCAAAGCCATGTCTAGTGGCATTCAAGGCTAGGAGACATCACATAATGCTAAAGGGATTGAACACCAAAGAGTTTGATTATCTTTTATCAGCGATAGAGAACATGGCTCCATACTTCTAGAACAGGATTCAGAACATTTCATTTGTGGGGAGAGTATAAAAAAATCTAACTAGCAAACTAGAAGCCCAACAGTTAGGAGAGTCCTCACAAAACTAAGATCTCCCCATTTCCCTGCAAAAAGAAAACACTTGAAAACATACCATGCGCAATGAAAATTACATAAATATGCTTTAGAAGTTTTTGAATTGACCAAAAGGCTTCAAGACTCTTTCATTAGTATAAATATTTCTTATTAGTTTGGACAAAAATCCATTGAATCATATAGAGAAGTATCGTTTCAAACGAAAAGCCAAAGGTGCATATTAACTTGCCTCAGTTACAAACCATATGGGGGCAATGTAAAATCCGTATGTAGCAATGTCCCTGTTAGTAAGCTCTCTCTCTTGTTTCAATATGTATGGATCATCTTTGTTCCTAGAAACTAGGGGGCTTTCTTCAGCATGAATTAAAAAATCAGCATCACTGTCTTTTCTAGTGAAACTCCCCTGAAGTTCCACATCCAAGTTTGTCTCCGCTCCGCTGTGTTTTAGAGCACAAGTCTCACTGAAGCTTTCTGCATTTTTACCACTTTTAGAAGAGTGGCGTTTTACCAAATTACAAAACCAATCCTTAAGGAATGCTATTGGGAGGTAAACTACCATGAGAGAAGCTCCGAGATATGTTATGGCAAAAGGCTGCTTATAAGCAGTAAAAATGTCCTGCAAAGAAAAGGAAGCAAAAAAAATAAGAAAACAAACTAAAATAAAGGCTTGGAACTAACTTGTATAACATGCAGATTAGTATGCATGTCACCGCACAGGTGCACAATCACAATGCCAAAACTTGATCAAATTCTAAAAAAAAATTGATATACTTCATATCTTCCAAACAAATGTCACCTTTGAAACATTAGTGAACTATCAGCTTTGAAATGGAAGGCCTAGCAGAAAATATCAAGACCTGTGTAGTATCCTGAATCCTAGATCTCTAAAGCACGTCAACTAATCTCAGAAAACTCTTCCGAGTCTCTTAGTTACGAGAAACTGATTGCACTAACTAACATAATTCTGCCCTTGCAGCTAAAATCCCAGGACTCCCAGCTCGAATTCAATATAAATTCTAAGGTTAAAATAGAGTAAAGGGAAAACCCAACAACAAACGATTCAGCATACAAGCTCTAACTACTTCAGAAAAACAGGATTTCCCAAAAAAAAAAAAAAAAAATGCAGAACAAAGTTCCGAACTAAGAAGCAAAATAGTATCTGCAAAACGTATCCAAAATGCACGTTAACCTGCCCCAAGGGAAGTTCACATCGAATGAAGCTGGAGATAGATAACTCAAGATCTTCCACTTTAAACTAAAGTACAAAAATGAACAGAGAGGAACGAATTGAAACCTGGGTCACTTCAGCTGAGGTTACCCATATAATCACAACAGTCACTATAAGGAACAAACCAGCCTTATACCTCCAACCCATCACGAACAATTCAAAGCCCAGATAGAAAAATCGAAAAGGATCAGCGTCCTTCGCTCAGATCTCCGAGCTCTGTTCGAATTCACTGGTCGGCAATGGGAAAACGTGAAACTAAACGGATCTTGGAGGGGGGAAAGTGAGGCGGTTGGTGGGAAAGAGCAATGGGGTGAGCGGAGCTGGGCCCTGAAGGCGAAAAAATGAGTTGAAGATGGGGAGAGGAAAATGGTGGTGGTTCTAATTGTAATGGGTGGATTCTTACAGAAGAGAAACGCCGAGAGATGACGTTGAAGAAGAAGATTTGGAATTTAAGTTATCGGCAGTTACTTCCCGTCGATCTCTCTCTCGTTTCGTTCGTTCGCCGGTCCCTCCAAATCTGTCCCGTTTTTAATTCCCAATCCGTCAGCACTAAAAAACCGATGATCATTGAATTCCGCGTTTATCGCTGCCTTTTTTTTTCTTTATTATTTATTTCATATGTAGATTTAGTTCCAATACTTTCTTTTTTCTTTTTTTGAGTTGCAATACATAAACAATGCTTCGATCAATTGTGTTATAGTCAATAAAATGCATACTGATGGTTCAATTTTCAATTTCATAATTATTAAATTTTAAAAAAAATCAGTCATGTTTTTTTTATTAGCACTTATATGATATAAATTCGTTATATAAAATTTAATGTTTTTTTTTCCTGTTTTCTTTTAATATTTTATTATTACAAATGCAACAATTTGTCAAGCCTACCTTTTTGTAAGAAGATAAGATAGAATGGAGGTTAATTATTAATTTAAATTTACAGCTTATATTTTTATTTTAAAAAATACTATAAAATGATAATTAGAATTAAAAATGGTAAAAAATATTTGATACATAATGCTGCTTCGTAACATCGAGTGTTATATCATATTCGATGGAAGCGCAGAAGAGAAGAGAACAACCTCTTATTTGGTTTTAGATTTAAACAATTATATTAAACAAACAATATTTTAAGGTGTTTTCTCTAATTTTTCTTTTCGAAATTTTTGCCTCTTTCTTGGCTTGTTTTAGATTTAAAAATTATATTAAAATAATTTAATATTTTGAAATTTTGTCTCTAGTATGTTACTTTTAAATTTTCAAAATTAAAATATTATATATAAAGAATGTTCGAAAATAAAAGTATGTCTAGACTTTTAGCTCCAACCCTAATTTTAGTGACGATTTGACAAGTATGTATAAACTTACAATTTATTTATAATAATATACAAATTCACTTCAACAAAATCATGTAGAGTCGTTGTATGTATTTTAATTTTAAATACTCGTCAATCTAAAGTTAAATTACAAATGTTTTATATATGCTAATTTGCTTGCAAATATTTCATACTCCATGCATTATGTACAATAAATCTAAAAGATAAATTAAAATAGTAATTTTTTTATACGTTAAATTATGTTCTATAAAAAAAAAAAAAAAAAAAAGGTCATACTTTAGAAAGGAAGTGTTGTTTGAATATTCTATAACTCAAATGATAAAATATCTTTTGGTCAAAATTTAGGCAATCCAAATTTTACATAAAAATCGTAAATTACACTAATAGTGTTTTACGTTTTTTTTTTCTAGTTAAACATTTGCGAGAATGGAAGATTAAACTATCGACTTTTATGATAGTAGTACATACTTTTATTCATTGAGCTACTCTCGGATTGACTAATAGTGTTTATCATTAATAGTGTTTTACGTTGAAATCATTATCTCTGCATATTTAAATATTAAGGTACTCCAAAAAATCGTATAAAGTGACTTTTTTTTTTCAAATGGTGATTAGATTTATTTTTGTCAAACTCGAGTGTGTTTTGTTTTGACCTATATATGGGCAATAAAACAATAAATGAAGAGATAATTAATGATAAACTGCCAAATTAAGAGAATAATTAATGATAAACTGCCAGATGAAGAGAATAATTATAAATTCTACACACATGTAGGCTTCGAAATTTGCAAAATAACAAATTTCAAACCCACGATTTCTTTGTTTTACAAATTAAAAAAATGCGTTTGAAATTTTAGACGAAAAAAAAGGGTTGGATTTTTTTAAAAAGCTGCCTGTTTTAAAATTTTCCTACGTAATCCAATTTTATTAAAAATGAACTATAGTATTGAATAAGTATTTTTAGGACAACAAATATGGGTTGAAAAATTAAACATTCAATAAAAAAGGAAATTTTGATAATTTATGAAATTTGAAAACAGTGTAAATATTTTGTACTAAAAAAAAACAATGTAAATATTTAAAGCAATATAAGTTGTCGGCACAGTGAAACTGCCGTTTGGAAGTTGGAAGACATCCGTCCGGTCGACCGACACAGTTTTGTTGCTATTTGTTTTGCCATTGCATTTACGGTCGTACTTGTAGGCTACCCCGTCGCTGTCCCTGCCCACCTACCTCCAAAAATTTTCATACTTTATTATTATTGAGTTTAAATTTAATTTTGGTTATTCAACTTTAAATGTTATTTTATTTTGGTCCTAAACTTTTAGAGTATTTATTTGAATCATTTAATTTATAAAAAAAAATTATTTTTTTCCTTGATATATAATTTTTCATCTAATATTTATTTGTTTAATACTCGTTTTCAACTTACGTAGCTTAAATACATACTTATATAAACATGTTTATTCATATATTTGAAGAAATATTATTAGTTTGTTAAAAATAAAGATAAGGACCAAAATAGTTAATTTTTTGAAGTTTAGAGACCAAATTGATATTTTGAAGTTGAGAGACTAAAATCGAACAAACCTGAAAAGTTCAGGGACCAAAATAAACATTTTAAAAGTTTATGAACCAAAATATGATTTAAAACACATCATTGTTATTTTGGGTTTAAATCTTTACGTGTTCACAAATTCTTTATATTTTCTTATTCCTCAACATTCAAAATGTCTGTTTTAGTTTATGTATTTTTAGTAGGCTACTTTGTGGCTGTTGTTACCCACTTGTCCAGGAAACTTCCCAAATTTTATTATTATTTTGAGTTTAAATCATTGAATGTTCAACCTTTTTTTGTTTTTTGTATTTTCTTATTCCTCAACTTTCAAGATTCCTATTTTTATTTATGAAATTTTAAAAAATAAATATTTTATTCGTTGAACTTTCGTAACCTCAACTTTTAAATAACAAT
>JAOANK020000038.1:2998449-3017872 GCA_026257165.2 Telfairia occidentalis | reverse complement strand
TTATCTCATGTCAATTTTAACATGAGGGTATAATTGAGAAATATGAAAACATAAGGGATTAAATGGAAACTTTTTAAATACAAGAGACTAAATTGAAAAAAACATACCAAAAAATTAAGGAAACATATATTTAAACTATATTATTTATCTCAATCATATTTTCTCTCTTTTTACAGGGTGTTTTTATCAATCCCGCTTTCATCGAGCCATTTGGACTCACTTTGATTGAGGTGGTAGCCTTTTTCTGAATTTTTTTTTAAAACATATATATGAAGTTCCTCTTTAGTATACATAGGTAAAAGTAAGAATTACAGCCTTTAATATTTTAGTCGAAGATATATCACCAATTGGCTCAAGATTGTTGTAAGTGTATTATAAAATAAAAAAGTTATCATCATTTTCTTGTCTCCCTCTTAAACAGGCAGCAGCTCATGGTTTGCCAACTGTTGCTACAAAAAATGGCGGTCCTGTTGATATTCTTCGGGTGTGTTAATTTTGCTGGTAACCTTGTAATAGTGGAAAGTTTTTGATCTGGTTAGGATTTGCTGCAAGTTGAGCTTTCACACTGGCCATTTAACATTGTTAATGAACTTCATACAGGTTCTAGACAATGGTCTGCTGGTTGACCCTCATGATCAGAAGTCCATTTCTGACGCTCTTTTAAAACTTGTTTCGGATAAGCAACTCTGGGCAAGGTGCAAACAGAATGGTATAAAAAATATTCACCTTTTCTCATGGCCAGAGCATTGTAAAACATATCTATCTCGAATAGTCAGCTGCAAACCAAGGCAGCCACAATGGCAAGGAGATGCTGACAGATTTGAAAACGCGGTGCCAGACTCACCTGGTGATTCTTTGAGAGATATACAGGATATATCTCTGAATTTGAAGTTTTCATTCGATGGTGAGAAGAATGAAGGGAGTACGACCTTGGAAAATGTTTTAGATCCTGAGGAGAATGCTGCTGATGCAAAAAGAAAGTCAGAGAATGCTATTCTGGCGTTGTCAAAGGCTGTTTTAGGTGGCATTCAAAAGGCTGGCTCAACTGATAAAGTGGACCAGAATCCTGCTACTAGTAAACTTCCGGCACTGAGAAAAAAAGTCATCTTTGTGGTTGCTGTAGATTCCAATGCATTCCTTGATTCACTTGAAGTCGTTGAGTCCGTTGTAGAAGCAGTAGGGAAGGACAAGAATACAGGGTTTATTGGTTTCATATTGTCGACGTCGTTGAGCATACATGAGGTATACTCTCAAATGATCTTGGGGGGTTTCAGCCCCTCAAACTTTGATGCGTTCATCTGTAATAGCGGAGGTGAGCTCTATTATCCATCTTCAAATTCCGATGTCGACCCTTCTGGGCTTCCCTTTGTGGTAGATGTGGATTATCATTCACATATTGATTACCGCTGGGGTGGAGAAGGTCTGAGAAAAACTTTGGTCCGCTGGGCATCTTCCATCAATGAAAAACAAGGGGAAGGCCAAATTGTTTTCGAAGATGAGTCAGGATCAACTTCACATTGTTTTGCATTTGAAGTGAAAGATCCAACAATGGTATGTTAGCATTTATTTGCTTCCGTTTCCTTTCCTTCTAAATATGGTGTAATTTTTATCTTTCGCATGACTACATTGGTTGAAAAGAATTATATTTCCATGATTCTTGGATGCGCACTTGTAATTTGAATTGCATTCGGCTACCTTTTTCTTTTTCTCTCTTAAGTTGCCATAGAATCCTGTCATTAAAGATCTACTAAAGGCAGAGCGATTGGGCCAAGGGGATTGATTTGAGAGTCCCAACCCAAAACCACCTATCAGAGTGATGATCTCCTTCACCACAGCCCCTCTATTTTTTTACCGGTGGTCACTTACAAACTCAATTATCAAATGCACAACCTTAACGATATAGCTAACCCCTACACAGAGAGCGAATCTAGATGCCTAATCAGCCTGCAGCCGAAGTGTCATCTTGTTCTCAAGGCGATGGAATTGGAAATGATGCTTGTTCAGCAGAAATGTCTTGAATCAAGAAAACATTGTTTTTTCCGTAGTTATCCCTAAGATTTGAGAATTAGTTGTAGAGTCATCCTCTGTAGGGTAAAACCGATCACATGGTTGTCAATTCTCTCAAATTGTGACTTGGCTCCCATGATGTCTAAATTATATGCAGCACATTTCTTATTTGAATGCCTAATAAATTGTTGTTTGGAAGAAGGGAAGTGCGTGCTTCTTACATTTATTTTGATGATGAATAATGTAATTGCAGCTTCCTCCAGTTAAAGAGCTACGGAAGTTGATGAGAATCCAGGCCCTTAGATGTCATGCTTTATATTGTCAAAATGGAAAGAAGCTGAATGTCATCCCCGTGTTGGCTTCAAGGTCCCAAGCTCTGAGGTATGGCTTCAGGGGAGGGTTTAACTTTCCTTTGCCTTGTGATTTCTGCCATTATCCCTCTGGTTTCTTTATATTGATGATATGTTTGTGAACCTAGAAATTCCATCACCATTCATTAAATCAAGTAAATGAAGCACTATGCAATGCCTTGGTATTTCTACTATTGTTAACTCAAACGCATAAAATTTGATGAATACGGAATGTTTAATTTGCTGGAAAATATGCAGTGGTAACTACTCTATTTCTCTAGAGTTCATATAAGAATCATGTTAAACCAACATTACACATTCATGTAAAAAAAAAGTTATTGCTTCGATGGGGAATTATCTTTGGGATCATGAACAATTTTTACACTCTTTCCAGATATCTCTACCTTCGATGGGGAATGGACTTGGCAAAGGTGGTGGTGTTTGTGGGAGAATGTGGGGACACGGATTATGAAGGATTGATTGGTGGAGTTCATAAAACGGTGATATTGAAGGGGATCGGTTGCAATGCTAGCAATCTTCATGCCAACAGAAGCTATCCTATGGAACATGTTGTGCCATTCAGCAGCCCCAATGTCGTTCAAGCAGAAGGGTGCAGGATCGTTGACATAAGAACTGCATTGGGCAAGCTAAGTGTTCTTGAGGCTTAGAAAGTTAAGTTCTCACTCAACTATTCCCTATTTCCTATTCAAATGTATGTATCAAACAATTTCTACGCTATTTTACTTTATCATTTTCTGCAGCTTTTGTTGCACGGGAGTTTTGTTGCTGACTTAATAACTTTCGCCAGAATTTGTTATCTTCTTGAGAGATCTTCACTCCATTATGTTGAGAGTGGTTAAACTATACATGTTTCAATATGATTTGAATAATATCATGATAAATTTTTGCCATTCCTTTTTTTGTCCGTGTAAGAAATTATGTTTTGACATCTACCCGGCAAAATTGGGTTGCTACATTGTTATAAATGTCATTAATTTTGCTCTGCACTTGTTGTGACATTATTTACCACCTTTCTTGCTCTAAAGCTCTATCACCTGGAGTTTGATAATCTTTTTTTTTTTGTTTTCTGTTTTTAAATAGTACTGTTCTAATAATTTGTTTACTACTACTTGAAGTACTTACGAAAATTTAGTTCAAATTTCAATATAAAAAGCATGTATTAGGAAACAAACTATTTGTTGCAGAGTAGATTCTCTAGTTGACTTGGCTGATATCTAGTTATAATTGATTTATTTAGCTGACTTTTTGGTATTATTGGTTACATGTGTAATTACCTACTGAAGGAGCCTTGTATATTATCTGAGATGTATGAAAGCGAGCAATTTTCCATTTGCACTCTATAAAGTGTGTTAGAAACTTTTTTTTTTGTAGTAACTTTGAAAAGTTATCTTGGACTTTTTTTTAAAGGTATACCGGATGAAGGAATTCCTAATACATAGTTCATAGACTTAATTTTGAAAACAAAAATAATTAGTTTTCTGTCGTTTCCATCCATGCCACTTCAAAATCATATTAGTTGATGACTAAAACAGAAGCAAGCCAAACCCATCAAGAAAAGATTTTCTCGAACGTATGAACAGTAATTTTCTCTTCTAAAACAGAATCATATTAGGCACTTGGAAGCCGTCCATATCATCCTACAAATCACAATGCTGAACAAGAGAATCATTTTTTTGCATCATTATTTTGAATGTGCATGCGAATCTCTACTCCACAGTACATTGTCATCTAACATCTGCCACACAATCTTCACATTTTACCAAATACTATACTATTTACAACCAATTCTATGTCAATATCATACACATATGAACATCTAAACTCACCCATCTTTTTCTGTTTCTTCTGTTTTCTGCTGCAATCCCTTTGAATTGTAGCATGGAGAAAGACAGTCAATGCCTGATGGCAATGAAGTTGTGAGAGAGGCGCTCAAGCTGAGACTTGAGCATGTCGCCGAAGGAGAAGCGGGACCTGGTAATCTGAGGCGTCGATGGAGGGCTTGTCTCGTTCTTAACTCTAAGGACAATGGGGCCAATTTCCTTCTTCATGGACTCCACCATCTCCATGTCTACTTCTTTGCCTGAAATGTCTTTGACATAGAATGCATTAATGGCCTTCTCTCCCTGTGTTGCTACGTCTGCTCTCACCACATTCAGCCCATTTTCCCGCAGAACCCTTGTGATGTCTGATAGCAATCCCACCCTGTTGTTTGCACATAACTCCAGCCTCACTCCCTGACCAAATATTGTGTTAAAAAAGACATCAACATCAATACACTTGCAGCTTCATCCTGATCGTGGTGTAGAGATTAAAGTTCATCTTGTAAGTGTAAGTTTTTCTTTACTTTTTAGTTAAATTTCAAATTTGGTTCTAAACGTTCTAACTTTCGCTTCATGTGCTTCAGGGATTACTTTCAAAGTTAAGGGACCAAACTAACTTATAATTTAACCTAAACTTTTTGTTTTGGGATTGGTTTTACCTCACAAACTCGACGTTCAATTGCTGCCTCCAAGCATTTTACCACCCTTTGCTTGTCATTCTCTGAATTCAAGGCGTACCCATTCACATGTCTGATAAAATACTCCTGCATCATAAGTTCAAACCATTTCTTAGCTATAGATTAGAAAGAATACTTTATACTCCCATTTTCAATTGTTATATCCTCTGGGAGTGGATGCAATGTTAGATTAAAATGGTTAGAGTTGATGATACCTGAAGAGCACAACCTCCTTTGGAGCTGATGGAAGCATGAAAAATTACATATTGCATATCAGTAAGGGTACAGACTGTGTCAAACATAAGCCTCGGCCTATCCTTGCACTCTATGCTGACAATGGAATATCCTTTCTGATCACAGCTTTCAATCCTCACCATTGTCTTCCTCCACTCTTCATTGCTTTTGGGTCTCTTTGACAGGGACTCTGAGGTCCAATCATAATCCTTAACCGAGACCAAGAGCTGGTGCAGCCGCCGCTCCACATTGGTTGTTATGTTGGCTGATGTCTTCACTTCTTGTTGCAGGGTGTGCGTCCAACTGGTGATCGGAGGGGCGGTCGCCGCCCTGAGAACGGTGGAGAGATGCTCCTCAATGGTGGCAAGCCGGTGGGGATCCTCAATGGGGCTGTCTGTGGATTGGTCCGAAATGTAAGCAATGCAGGCCAACCGAGCATTGTGGCTCCAAGCATGAGCTTCCACAATGTTGCAATGGAGGTCAGCCAATGCAGCAGATATCTCGGAGAAGAGACCGGGCCTGTCGGTGCCGGTCATTTCGATGGCCGTATGCTCGCCGGAGTTATCAGATTTCAGAAGGCTGTTGGCATAGCTTCTGGTTTTGGCCGAGTTGTCAGGTCCTTTGGTTGTACCAATGGCCTGCACATGGTCAAAACTGCTAAATCAAGTCGATGGTCAAAAAGGAAGGAGAGAGAGAGAGAGAAAGGGAGAATGAGAGAGATTATTCCATTAAACTTCGATGGAGACATGATTTAAACACAAGAAGAGTGGACTTTTACGGGCCTGCTGGATCGAGTTGATGACTTTTTGGTCGGTAAGTTTGTGGCTGTGCTCATCTTTCACATGAAAAACTGCAGAAAAAAAAAAACAGTAGCCCACATTCAATTTCCATCATGGAAAGTGCCCCATTAGAAGAAATGGGAAACATTTGTTCATGTACATAGAAACAAAGAGAGGAATGAAATGGTACCATCCATGAACCAGCCTGCATCACAAGAAATATAGCTTTTTGCAATTGAAAGGTTTAAATCTGTCAAAATTTGAACCACCTCAAGGAGGAGACCTTGTTTGTTCAAGCTATCAACCTACACCAAAAATGGAGCCCATCTGATCAATTAGCTGCCAATGGCCAATCAGAAAACGATTAATTTATAAACCCCATCAAAGCTACCTTGACAATGGTGCAATCCTCCATGCTTTCGTTGTCAATGCAGACTCTGCAACTGCAAGAAGAAGAAGAAGGAGGAGAAAAGAAAAGAAGATGGAAGAAATAACCATTAGGGTTGACAGATTTGGATGAGGAAAAAGAGGGTTTTAATTTGGTCATATACTTACGTTGGGCCATTTATCCTCTCGGGAAGAGTATCAAATTCAGGATCAAAGTAAGGCCAACAGACTTTCTTCATGCTGCAAAACGTCTCAGAGAGAAACAGAGAGAGAGAGAGAGAGAGAGAAAGAGGATGAGAAAAATGGGAAATGTTAGTGCCAACCATGGAAATGACCTCTAGAGACCTATATTTAGGGGCTGTGCATGAATTGAGGGATGAATTGTGCTTTACATGCAAAAATAGATAAGAAGGAAGGAAGAGAGGAAAATGAAAAGAAAAGAAAAGAAAAGGGGAAGAAATCATACAGAGGTAAAGTTGGGGAGGAGGTGGAGGGAGTGGGAGTAGGCCATGGCCAGCTGATATCCATAAATCCCCAAAGTGCTTTTGTTTTTTTTTTTGAAGATGGTTGTTTAACATTTAATCAAAGACAGCAGCATATCAAAGGCTTATAAATATGAGAGAGATTAGAGAGGAAGTGATTATTCTGAATGGAAAGAATATGAAAAATATGTGGAATTGAAGTGGTTGATCTTGAGACAATCAGATCAGAGCAAAGTGCTTTAGAGGACACGTTTTCTGTTTTCTTCTTCTTCTTCTCTCTCTCTCTCTCTCTGCTTTGCAATGGCTCTTTTTACCTTCTCTCCACCTTCTGTTTCCCTTGGCTTTCCTTAAATCTCTCTCTCTTTCCTGTTTTGGCAAAGAGCATTTTATTGGGCATGTTGTCAGTCAAATAATAATTATCCTCCTCAGCTTTTTTTTCTTTTCCTTCTCATTTAATACTTACCAATTATCTACCAAACTTCTTGAAAATCACTTTTTTTAAGGTATTTATTTGTGGGATTTTATGCAGATTTGCTGCTTGAAGTATTCTTATGAAATGTGTATTCAAAGATTTCGAATGGGGGGAATCATCTAATATATCATGTTTCGATTGCTCCTTCTGTAGGTATTTAAATCTTTTCAAATCTGTGGGTTTTTTTACTTCTCTCATGAGAGTGTAGGAAGTCATCTTGATTCTCAAATATTGTATTTTACAACAGCTGAAAGATTAATTGGTTGATTTTAACATTAATTGAGAAATCAAATATTGAAAACCAAAAAAAATTAAAATGGTTTAATTTAATAATTAAATTTTATTTCAAATTGTAAAGAAATTATACATCTTATTATTAATATTTACATTCATATTTGTGAGTGACTAATTAACGATATTTTTCTTTTATGTTTTATGGGTATTTATATTGATATCAAAAATATCGAAGGATTATATCAATATTAAATTCTTCAATTTATGAATATATCTATGGATCTGTGTTGATGATTAAATAATTGGTTCTATCAAATAACTTCAAAGCATATGAGACCATAGAATCCAAATTTTTTACGTTTAGAAAAACAACACTGATGATGAAATTGAAAATTAGATATTAGGAGGTGAGATGGCGATTTCTTTGAAGATTGTGCATTAGTTTTCACCCCCTTCATGAACTCGTAAAAAAAAAAAACCTTTTCCTTTATCTAGTTTATCTATAATTAACCATCTTAAACCAACATGCTATGTAATATTGTGTACCAAAAACATATATTTATTACAGCCTTGATGAAAGTGAACTGATACACAATAAGAACATTCTAAAATTCAATGAGCAATTTGAGGTCACTTTGAGCTTCGTAATACCCATCAAATTATTTGAAAGAAAGTTAAAAACCGTTATTTGAATGCTCAGATACATGAGATGAGATTCAAGTCATGAAGAAAAGCCTGGTTGGAATTTAGGCTGAGGCCATTTCAGGGGATTATAGCAAAGGGAAAAGGATCTACACTTTTCTTTAACCTGTCCCTTAGCCTATATGCTTTTACTTTGTTCATTTTTTTTCTTCCTTCCCCTCGAACCAATAGGCTAAAGTTATTCGTGCAACAATACAAAAATCAATCTAGCACACCAGATATTTGGTCGTTAATATTCATTGATTACTAATAAAGACAAACTTCTCTTAGTTCAGCCAATTAAGGCATGTATTTAGTCGATATCAGTCGCCTCAATAAAGTCATCATGAACGAAACTGAAAGAGAGAACAAGATGAGAAAGAAATTTGTAATGAAGAAAGAAACCAAATGGCAAAAACTTTTCTGGAATGGCCTATTTACCTATAAATGAACTTTACGACTTGAAAAGAGAAATGCATATGAATGGCATTTGTAACTGCTCAACGCCCGGAATGGAGTCAACTAGAATCCTCACAAACTCATTATGAGAACCCTAAATTCAGAAACCATTTGCTATTTCATTCAATCTCCCATTCCGCCCCCAACCAGTCAAAATGCCAACTCAAAAAACTAACATCCTTCTCTCGTGATGTTATCCATCTTAGCTCTATTAGGGAGAAAAAAAAAATGGCTATATTACCATGTGGCTGTGACCCACCAGTGTGTTCAAGCATGGTTGAACCATGGTCCAACTGCACCACCATTCACATGCCCATTGCTGTGGATCCCTGAGCCATTGGGGATGAGTGAAGGGGGTAATCCAACAGCCATCGGGGCCGGCGCAGCGGTGTACAACCCATGACTGTGTGAGAGAGAATGGGGACTCACAAGAGGACTGCCAGCCGGACTCCCTTTGCGCTGCTGAAGAGTATGAATTTGCCTTAATCCTTCTTCGTGAATTCGGGATAATGTCTCTAGCTCCTTCATTGACAGAGCTTCCAAACCAGCACCATATAGAGGGGCATGTCTTGACATTTCCTCTTGTAGTGATGCTTCAAGTGAATGGATATATTGCTGCAAGGGAAGAAAAAGTTGCATTAATCCAACATGGCTTTAGAGCTGTTCAGGACCATAAGAAAGAGTGGCACATTGTGCTGATAGATGAGTTTCTATAAAAATCTCGACTACGCCCATCAAGATTGATGTAATAACAAAATAAATAACATGGCTTTTAAGCATCTTCAACATTGAATAGATATCTTCCCATTGTTCTGCGTATCCAACAAGATCTAAGATAGTAACTACAATTTGGAGTGGAAAATTACCAAAAAAAAAAAAAACATGGACAGTATAGAACAACAGCTGCAAGGAAGGATTAAAAGGTCAACAGCCTTTAAAAAGAGCTCTCTCTCTCCACAATCCAAATCCTGATATTTGCCTACCTCATCCCGTTGCTCTCTTCCCTTATTTATACAGATTTCTTTAAAAATTCCTTTGGAATTCAGCCTTGAAGAAATTCGGCCTCTGGCAGGATTTTCATCTTCCAGTAAGAGAACTAAAAGTTTTGTTGTATGGAACTCTTTTCTGAGGGAGAGCCAAGAGCAAAGAAATTGTGGGTAAGTGTGGTTAAGGCAATCCTATGAAATAGTATAATTTTTAGGGGAGCTTTTAAAGAGTGGAGACTTGTGTTTGAAAGTGAAAAACTCGTTTGATTTCCTTAGGTATAGATTTTAGTAGTTATCCTTTTTCAATAATGGCTTCAAATTGGGAGGGCCTTGTGAGTCTATTTTGAGTGGGTTTATTTTTTAATCTAGTGTAACTTCTCCCATCTAAATGAATAATGTCTTTATTAATTAATAATCTCCTCCTGACAAACTCCCCCTCACTCATGACTCATATAATTACCTCTATACAAACTATAACCACTGATGAAATGGATTTGTCTTGATATTCCCATCTAGTTAGACTTGGTGTTTGGTTGAGAAAAAACTGGTCATAGCAAAAATGTCAAGCTGCCTGCCCCAAATCCTTGGGAAGTTCAGTTCGGGTGTCTTATTTAGGTGACAATACTTCTGTCCTCGCTGGAGCAATTTCCGTATAACAAGACTATATTCCTTGGAACCATGCCCAAAATAGTCAAAATATATTTCAAGGTATTATTTCTTTCCTGGTTTGGCTCCCATGCTCCAGCACCAGCTCATTCCCCCTTTTTCTCTAAAAATGGGACCAATCTCACTTCTCCTCTCAGCCCATCCATGGGCTTGATTTTATGTTTCAGGCACGAAAGAAAGATGGAAATAATCTCTCCTTTTTCATCACCTGCGTTTCCCAAAATGATCGACAACATCAAGCCATTAGTCCTGGCCTCTTCTTCCTTTCCTCCCAGCAACTTTTCCCTTTGAAACCCACTTCAATCTCGCAAATCACGTTGTACCTCACTCACATTTTTCAGGCATATTGTTGTTGCCAATACTGACACAACTCATTCTTCTTAGAGCCTACTCCTACGATTTCAACTCCGACCTGATCCAGCTCACACTCTTCCTACTCCCCAAGGTCCATGTTTATCGTGATTTATTCTATTTCTTTTTCAGCTCATCTGCCTCGGACCCATGCATGATTTCCAGTGGAAAACATTTGTCCAAGAATTACTCCTGGCCTCTCAATCTCAATTGCTCCCCTTACCGAAGTGTTTTTCAACTCCACAACCATCATTGCAAACATGGAACAGCCCTGATGGATTTGAACGATTTCGACTCATTACACCAAGCACGCAGCCTTTCAATACCTGACCAGATATTAATTCATTACTAACCCATTTCAACTGTGATCTTTCTATCACATCACAACCAAGTGGAACCTCCCTGTGCTCCATCTCCAACTCTTGCTCTTCCACTGTCTCAGGCAGACAAATTTTAGTTTCTTTTGGTTGTTACAAACCCATTTCCAAAGCTTTTGTGAACCAATTTTGTAATCTCTGCTTTCCTCGAATTCGGGGATGCCAAAACACCCTTCATTTCCATCAGCAGACTAAGGAGAATCTCCAACAGTGTTTTATAGATGTTGAATCTACCCCAAGAATATGCTCTGCTGCCATTGATAAGAACCAGGATTTGGAGTGGAAAAGTAAGAAATGTAGCACATACCGGATAACCGTTGCAAGGAAAAATACAAAGGTTGATAGATTTTCAAGGGTACTACCTCTCTCACTCCTCAATGCTAATCTACCTCACCTCACTTCCCTCTCCCCTAATTTTTACGGTTTTCATTAAGAATTTCCTCTAACAAATTCCAACTATCTCATATAACGACCCCTATACTAACTAAAATAATTGTTCCATAAGTCTTCACTGTTGAAGAGATTTTTGCCAAATATGATGCAGATCCAACAAGACCTATTTACAATTTATCAACTCTAATGCTATAATAAACTTTCAAGGTCATACTTAATTTTTACCCGTTAATTTTTCCAGGCAACGGCAATTTAAATGAGCTGACAGAAATCTAACAGAATGATGCCTATAATGTTTCAGAAGTAGGAAAAAAAACCTGGCAGGCCTGCAATTTTGCTTCCATCCCATCAATATATGCTTCACATCGAGCAATCTGCTCCTCCTTCTCCCTCTTTTCTCCTTCAGTCTGTCCGACTGTTTGTGTCAGCCTGCGAACTTCATCTTCCAGTGACTGCCGGATTTCCTCCCTAGTCAAATTCTCATTTGCATACCGTTTCAGTTGTTCATCAAATCTTTTTCGAGCAGCTTCGGCACTCTTCAACCTCTCAGCAAGTGCATTTTTTTCCTTAACCACTTTCTGCCACATTGGAGATTGTTATCATTAACAAGCTTTAAATAATCATACGACGCAAGAACCAACTATTTGAAGAAAACAGCTAAACTTCTGACTAGCAGTATGTGAACATATACCAACATAATTCTTTCTATTTCTTCTAGAACAGTATTTCTGGCTTGGCATTTCTTTCAGCACCTAATACAGAAAACTTTTTTGAGATCATTTCCCTTATATTGAAGAGGCCTTTCTGGCTCGGCAAATGTTTTTGTATCAGTCTTTTGGTTACAATTCAATTTATTATGCATTCTTCTGAAAACATGTGTGCATATGCAAAAGTTAATTCAGGTATGTATGATCCAAAAAACTATTCACTGCACATGAAGATAGGATAGCTATTAGTTGAATGATCATTAGCTTAAAGTATCAATTGATACCTTCAACTCATCACGTTTTCGGGATTTCAATTGCGAGATTTGAGTCTCAGCATCATGGAGACGATCATGAAGAACTTTCTTCTCTGCTGTTAGCTTCACAATCTCATCATCTCGCTCAGAGCGAAGCCACTCAAGCTGACTCTCAATGTCATGTATTTGTTCAGAAAGTTCCTTTCTCTCGCGAGAAAATCGCTCCATCTCAGCCTTCATTTCAGTCTGTCATTTTTGTAAGATTAACGATTGTAAATACAGTAAACGGATAATAAAGATTAATCTTGATGTGAAGCTATTCCAATAGCCTTTCTTTAACTATTTTTTTTCATACGTTTCAAGGATGTTATCAGAATTGTGTGAATTTTATAATAATATTTAAATATTGTAGTCTTACACTTCACCATGTTGTCTTGGGCTTTTATTGGCTTGATGATTCATTAAATCTTGCCATCCATATATTCATTCCATAGGCAACTGAGTCTAACTCGTGAGAAATGTACATAGGTAAGCCAGAATCAAATACCTTAAGGCGATTGTTCATGGCTTCAGATTCACTCAGTTTTTGTGAAAGAACAGACTTTTCTTTCATCATATTTGAAATTTCAACTTTACTTTCTTCACGGATACGGATGATTTCATCTTCAGTAGCACATAATTGATGCCAGAGAGCAGCACGGTCGACATTTGCTAGTTCTGCAACATCTCGCATCATATTTAACACAGGTCTAATTACCTCTTGTTCATCACCAATTAGCATAACCAGAATTTCCAAATCCATATCTACTTCTCGGTTATTATCTGTACTGCTGGTGACACGGTCAACCAGTCTTTTTAGCATCCTGGCCCGATATGACTCGCCTGCATACCACTTAAACAATAATGGATACAGCATTTTCACAAATCCTCTAACGCACGGGTCTCTAGAGAGTGCTAATGTTTCGGCAAGACCAACCATAGAGGTAAAATCATCCCGCTGAACTCTCAGCTGCTCACTAGTTTCCCCATCTATTACAGAATCTCCATGCTGGAAGCTTTCGGCTACGAATCTAGCATTGCTATTAGCTTTTTGGGAAAGACGTTTTTCCAAGACCACTGCAACAGATTTAGCTGTGATGGCACCACGAGCTACAGCTCTCTCAAATGTCTGTGATGCTTCAACGGCAAGACAAGGTATAGATAACATCTCGATCAAGATATAAATATCAGAAAAATGATGAGCAGCATGTAAATCCTGCTCATCCAACGGATGCAAACTTTCTGAAGCAGGGCCAGGTTCACCAAATAAGAAAAGCTCACGAGACATTTTTGAGTGGAAATCATCAGCAACATCATCACAATCAATATCTCTCAGTATAATATCAGCAACATCACCCCAGCTATTTACAGTTTTACTTAATAAATCAAGAACACATGGGGAAACCTCCATGCCCAAATTCTTCAGCCTAACACGTACGGATCTCACCTAGAGAATGAAGCAGAATAAGGTTATAATACTTGAATAGAGTAAAAAGCTTGCAAATATAAGCAATGCCCATTCATTCTATATACATACTGCTTCAGAGAGATGTTGGCACTGAGCTCCAGCTTTGAAAACAAAATCTATAGTTGCAGCAAGAGGCTCATCATTTGAATCTGCCAAAAACTCGATAGATTTAAATAAAACCTGTTCCCAAACTTCGGTGCCACACTCCAATTGACTAAGAGCACCAAAAACCTAAGGAGAAAAACAATGTTCCAATCAAGAGAAAGAAGCGTTCTAAAATCAAATTTTAAAAGAAATAAAAATTCCAACACAACATAAAACAAAGGTGAACGGGCATTATACATACTTGTTTCCTTGAAGCAATTTCAGGAAGGTCAAAGGTCATTCAGTAAGGGTAGAAAGAAGGGATGAAGATCACTACACTTACAGGTATCCGCAGTGCTGGCTCTGCACGGGGCTGTTGAAGCCGTTCTAGAAGCACACCAGCAGCCAATGGATGTTCCGAATGCTCGACCAATTTGGGTACTAATGCAACCAGGTCAGATTGTAGATGCTTGGGAGCTTTATCCAGCACAAGAGCAATCTTTTGAGCAGACTGCGGCCGTCTTCTTGGCTCAGGACAGCCACGGGGGACAGCCCCATCTAGGGCTCTCAATGAATTTACAATCAAGCCTAAAAGTTCTTCAGATTGCTCAGGCCACTTGGTCTGCAAATTCAATTCGTGCTACCAATAAATATCAAGAAACAAAACAAAGTCACCGAATCAACATTAAAATATACCTTTGTACGAAGGAAGACATTCTCTGAAACCCCAGCCGATGTCTCAGGTGGATGTATTAGCTCATCAGGTAGAGACTTATCCAGCCTATCTGTTCTAATCATGTCACAGCTTTGTACAGCAGGTGCACTACTACTTTCATCAACGGAATCCAATCTCTGATACGGAGGCAAATCTGCAGCCTCTGTTGCTCCATTTTCATTTTCACCTTCCGGTGATGTAGTAGTAGCTCCACTGCTAGTAACAGAAGGCTTTGAATGTACTTCCGAAGGGTCTCCAGAGCTCCCTTCTGAAGGTTGGCAACACTCGACCATTATATCCAACAGTAAATCAATAATTGCCTGTTGTAAGACTTTAACTCCCATCAGCAAATTCATTAAACTGGGGGACGACTCATCAGTCTTTGAGACCTTCTTCCCATCATTGCTACCAGAAAGCTTAGTAGGAAGAAGCAAGCGCTTAACTTTAGCAGGATCATCAAGATAAACACGAAGTCCAGTAAGAAAACCTGCAATTGCACCAGCATCCATTAAAAGTTTTTCTCGCAAAGTGACCTGCGGTTGTGAAGGATTGTCTCCATATGTTAGATGAAATCCAGCTGTAGATAGAAGGTTTCTAAAAATATCTTCTTCATCACCACTTATTCCTTCACTATCTTCGGAATCAATGAGTTCATCTGGATCAGTAGTCAAAGCATCCTGATCATCTTCTGAAGCCAAAACCTGAGAAAGAAGGTCCCGCTTGAAAACAATCACATAACCACCTTATCTTGTAAAAGATATGGGGGGAAATTTACCAATTTCTAAATGACCAATATGAAATAATATTCAGAATTTAGTCTAAAATTGTATCTCAAGAGACATTGAGATAAGAGAGCAATGTGTGGTGAAGTTGTTTCCTATCCAAAAAAAAATTACAAAATACAAGCATAAACGAAAAAGTGGGGCACACAATAAAACGATGTTCAATTACTTAAAAAGAAACAAAAGCTACTACCCCCCCACCCAAAGTTATAGTCTCAATGATTTTAGAAGAGCTTTTTTGCAACTCTTCATAGGACCTCTTGAATAGAGTACCCCTCTTGTAATATTTCATGTCATCTATTAAATATTTGTTTCATGTCTTATTATCATGGACTGCAACCCTTTTTTATATAGCTAGTTCTGTGTTGGTTGACTCCTTTAGTTAAGCTGTCTTTTTGTATACCTTTTGTATTATTTCATTTTTCCCAATGAAAGTTTGCTTTTCTATCTAAAAAATGAAATATTTGTTCCCAATAGAAAAAAGAACAAAACAAAACAAAAGCTACTAACCTCAAGATCTGAAAATTCAAACCAAGGGCAGCAATCCAATATTTCACATACAAAAACAACTGTATCTCGTACAAGAAAACCTGCTTCTGCTTCTAGCATATCTGACACCTTCATGAATTGCAAAACAGAATTATTCCATGTCTTTGTACAAATCGAAGACTCCTTCCACACGGTTTTGGCTGGATATTTTTGATTTACCACAGCCATTTTGTATCTGACCCAAAAGTTCTTATCTGGATCACTACCAACAGACTGGTCACTCTCCAGATAGATGCAAATGGTGTCAAAGGACTCATAGACACCTGCATCATAAGAAATACAGTTAAAATATAACCTCTCGACAATTTTTATTAAAAATGCAAACAATATGGCTACCACCTGAGTAAGAAAGATGCAAAAGACTTACCAATACGGAGCTCACATCCACCAGCTTGAAAGAATTTACTAAAGATTTTACGGGTCTCCATTATTTCCTTAAAGGACAAAAAGTTCTCCACCTTCCATGTAAATGAACTTTTTTTTGCTACCTTATCCATCAGAGAGCTGGAACCTGTTGGCTCCACATCTTGATCAATAAAATCCTGCATTAAAGATGTCTCCTTTAATATAAGAACCTCTGCTGAGAATATTACAGTATCCTGAACAAGAAACCCGGAATCCTGATCAAAGAGGCTAGTAAGTGTGACAAATTCACGCCAGCCCCAGTCTTTAGCAGCTTTGGAGTACCGGTTTTGAGATTCCTTAGTAACAGATTTCTCTTCCACCTTCTGGTTCACAACTGACAACCGATGACTCACAAAACAACTCCAATCACTGGAAGTATTTCTTGAATCCGTAACTTCAAGAAAGACTGAAAGGTGACATGGTGGTTGAGACTGCCCTGATACCAGCAAGTAGAAAGGACAATTTATTCAACGTGTCCTAAAACAAGGATTAATAATAAACTACAATATATGTCTTGTAAATAAACTTAACACACAACTACACCAATATTGAAAGAATAACAATGATATCAGAGATATCAAGCATAATCTAACCAAATATCATCTAAACTCAAACCATTTCGAACAAGAAGCTACGGAGTGTACGTTGAACTATATAGTCCACATGCACTTCGAGTTTTTCACCTTGATAGCCATATCTATCTATAAGTTTTTTACTTCAGACCAGACAACAAATCATCCTGAACAAGACCTGCTTGTAATAAGTTCAGCTGAAAGAACCATAATAAAGAATAAAAATACTTATGTACTTCTCAGCCACAGCAGGCTACAGTTTCAAACAAACTACAAAATTATTAAAAGAAACCTACAAGTGCTTAAACACGGCATCAAATATAATCAACAGAAACAATATGTGGGATAAAACTCTAGGTGCTCAATTTTCTTTCTTCCTTTGTAGGATATCTTATCCTCTTTCTAATGTTTATCTCACTAAAATAATTTTGGTTTCGATATATTCAGCAGAAGTTTCTTGGCAGAAGTTTGGGCATACCTCGAGGATATACAATGAGACGACAATCCCGATTCCCGACCTGGAATCTCCTGCTCTTGATGCAAAGACCTGTAATCTTCCTCTTCTTCAAAAGATCCTTTAACCTCGTGAAGTTCTCAATCCTCCACGTGAATTTGCCCATGTGACCGTCTGATTTCCTAATTCCGCTCCCATTTCTACCTCCAATTAATCCACCATTCTTCGAAAAACTACTGAACTCCTTGATCACATGAAAAGAGGTACTAAACACAGCAGTGTCATCAACTAAAAAACCAGAATCTTGCCCAACAAAATCAGACATCTTCATATAGTCATTCCACCCCAAACTGGTATTGTCCCCACTCTTATTGTCAGCTGCAAATCTCCCATATGAGTCTCGATGCATGTGATTCAAAGCGGGCTTCTGGTTCAACACAGACATCCGAAACAAACACCAACAACTCCTATCAGGTAATATTACTGTCTTTTCGGTGTCCTTGCTCTCCAGACACATTGATAAATACTCAGTCCCATTAACTGAGCTCTGATAGACGCTAATCCTCAAATTACACTCTCCAGCTGGGAACACGGGGCTCATTATTTTCTGTGTTTTTATCATTTCCTTAAACAAACTAAAATTATGAACTTTCCAGGTGAACTTGCCGCTCAGCACCTCAGGCACAGGACAAGCAACAACCGAGGATGCCATCATCATGGATGACGCTGGCTCATTGTTATCCCGGGTAAAGTTCACAGACTCATTGAGGATTAGAATATCAGCAGTGATCAAAATGGACTCATTATTAAACAAATAGCCGAGCTTAGAATCAAACACGGTGGAAGAAGGAGTAAAATCGCACCATCCGTGTGACTTCTTCTTGCTCGAGAAACGGTGCCAAGAATCCCGATGAACGGTCTTGGAATCATCGAGAACGTTGACGATTGCCAGACGGTAGCTCGCAAAGCAATCCCATTTGGAAGACGATGTGCCGCGCGGGTCCACGATTTGTAGGTAGATTGAAATATACCCCGGCAGAGCTTGGGAATCCCCTTTAGGATATATCAACAGACGGCAATCGTAACCTCCAACCTCAAAGTACTTGCTCCAAAGAGCCCTAGCCTTGATTCTCGGGAAATTTTGTACTGTCCATCTACACACGGCGGAGAAATCCCCACGCCGATCGACAGTCACCGTCTCTTGGGCCCCGCCACCGTCCCTGGACCCCACGGCCAAATCCTCCGCCGCCGCCGCAGCCGAGATTGATTGGGGCTTCTCCAACAACGTCGATGATGACGATGACGATTGCGACTGCTCCGATAAACCCGTCGTTGATGATGAAGATACTGCCTCAGATAAACTCTGCTTCATTGTTTTTCCTTTCGAGGGCTTTGTTCGTTCGTTTTGGTTTCTCTTTACTTTTTCCTGTTTTTCTTTTTTTTCTTTTATCAAATTCACGTTTAGAGAGAGATTGACGACGATGAAGAAGAAGAAGAAAAGTGAGAGGAAAAAAAAAATTTGAAAGAGAGAGAAAGTTTGTGATATGTGGTGAGAGGGTAAGAATAGTGAAGCTTTGGACAATGAGAAGCGCATGATAAGTTAATTTGCGCCTGTTTTTTTTTTTCCCCTTAATTTTCCTTTTTAAATTTCTTTATTCTCTTTTTTCTCTTTGGGATGCAGAAGAAAGGCGGTGATACTCTACACCCCTTACCATATTAACAACTGTGAGTTCATGCCATTTGAGAAGCCGATTCCTTAAATTTCAATTGATTTTTTTTTTTTTTTTTGAAAAAGTAAATGTTAAAAATAACTAGGGGCCTACCGACGAACACCAATACTCCAACTCCACAATAAGAAAAAGCAACGAAAAAGATACTCACAAGATACAAACCTAAAGAAACTTCAATCTTACCGGATTTGGACTCCAACCATAATGTATAAAAAAAAGAGCAATTGGCATCATAACAAAAAATGATCAACCATACTCTATCAAGAGTTCAAAACCAATTCCAATCCT
>JAOANK020000038.1:2973738-2988281 GCA_026257165.2 Telfairia occidentalis | reverse complement strand
CCCATTCCTGGTTAACGTGACTACAACTGAAAAATCGAAATAAACAGAGAGAGTGGCACTCACTTCCGGCAGTGTCATCAGCCATACAGAGCACCGTAAGGCCATCGGTACGCTTGACGTGAAAGATATACCGATCCTGCGAGTACGAAACATGAGAATCATCGTTTCCCGGAATTTTATCAAGTATTTGGCGAGAAATCGCGCTTGCATTCGTCGGAGTTGCGGAAAATTCGGCCAAAATCACCGATCCCCTCGCCACCAACGCAAAAATTATCGCCATGAGCTTGGAGGTAAAATCGATTGACTAAGATAATAAGATCGACTGCCAGAAGCACGCCGATGAGTGGAGCTGGATCAGCTGCTACGTGGTGGAAGATCGGAATCTTGATTCTCTCACCGCCAGCTTGAAATTCAGGCGTTGAAGACTATCGGAGTGAGAGAGAAAGGGAGAGAGAAATTGAAATTAGGTTTTGAAAAGAAAATCTGCATCGCTCAACACAGCGGGAATGAACTAGAAAAGTTGATTGCAATAATTTCCACTTTTCCTCTTCCAATTATTATTTTAAAGAAATAAAGAAAATTAAAGGAGAGAAATAAGAATTTCTAAAAAAAAAAAAGGAGAGAAATAAGGAGGAAGACGGAAAGAGTGAACACATTTCTAGCTAACTTAAAAAAAAAAATTAAAAATTAAAAAATTACATTTTATTTAGTTTTTTTAGTTCAATAATTCCAGCGTCCGGAGACGGAGATCTTTGCAATCAGAATAGTGTGCCTTGGATTGACATATTTAATGTAGGTTAAATTACATGTTAAAGTTTCAATATTCAATTGTGTGTCTAATAAATATTTATGTATGAGATATTTTTAAATTTTTAAAAAGTTATTAAATGTAAAATTAATAATTCAAGGACGTAGACAAGTTTTATAGTATAAAGATTTATTAAACACACTGTTAAAAATTTAGAATTATATAGTTTTTAAAAACTTAGAAACCTATCAAACATAACTTTGAAAGATCGAGGATCAAACTTTTGGTTTAAAGTTTGTTTAAATCTCTCTGCCATTTTTTAAAAGAGTAATAATGTTGGGATTTGCTAATTATGTTATCACCTATCATCCCCTCGCCTATTCATTTATACTTTTGTAAGACAATTGATAGCAAAATAACAACAATGACAAAAATAATAAAATTTTCAAAGTCAAATGATTAAAATAAATATTTTTAAAGTTTATAAACTAAATTTGGAAGGTAGAGATCATAATGAAAATTTATCAACTATTTATCATAAAATTTAATATAGATGCATTTTTTGTTTATTTACCTATGAGTGAATGTTTACATTGACAAATTGTTTAAGCTACTGTGAATAGATGTTTAATTGAACTATTTATCTGTTCTATAATTTATATTACATTATAAATGAATGAGTGAAAATTCAAATTCACAACTTATAAAGTAAGATATTGATGCATTTATTACTTAGCTGTTTTTACATCATCATTCAATTTATTCTCGTCATATGATTAATATGGTAACAAAATGGGATGTCACTTTGTCAATTTATTATTCAAGTCATTGTCACATTAAATAAATAATTTATAAGAGATTAATGGTCTGTTTGACATGACTTTCAATTTAATTTTTTTTTTAAAGAAATATTGATAAATGTAGTATTTATATTTTATATTTATTAAAAATATTTTCTGTAATCAATTTATTTGATTGCACTACATCCACAAGTGATATTATTAATTGCAAATATGATTTTTTTTTTCTTATTACGTATTTTGAAGAATTTTGATTAATTACTTTTAAGTCTTTTTTTTTTTTTTATAATCTATCTCTCTTGTATTTCATAAAAAATAACTTTTAAATTGATCTATTTGTTTATAGTCAATTTTATTTGTGAAGATTTTTTAATAAAATACTTTTGATTTTCTAGAATTACCCAATAAACTATGGTAAACACACTTTAAAATTGTTAAATGTCATTTTTTTAATTCTTTTCAAATGTCATATTTGTAATATTATTCATAAAATTTTTATTTACAAAATACATCGCCATATTAAAAAATTTCCAAGACAATAATACCAAATTCAAAATCCCACATTGTAAATATCACTTTATCAATAAAAATACAAACACATCAAATTTCATCTCATAAGATAATGTTAATCTTGAATCCGTAGAAAGATACAAATAACAACAATGGTAATAAAGAAAAAATAGTAAAGATGACAAACAACATTGTAACTTTTGTATTGTTTTCTATCAAAAAAATGGGAAATGCAAAAAAAAAAAAAAAAAAAAACTACCTTAAAAATTATTTAAATTTACAATGATTTATTAATGGTTTAAATCTTTTTTTTTTTTTAGTTCAAATATTGTTTGAGTGGTTGTCAAACTAAAAAAAAAAAAATCTTAAGTTAGTATGCTTTTCATATATATTTAATTTTAGTATTTAAATTTTAAATATTTATTATTTTGATCTATGTATTTTTAAAATATTTATTGTACTCCTTAAAACTTTTAGAATTATTAAATTATGGTTCATAAACTTTTAAAATATTTATTTTCATCTATGAATTAAAAAAAATATAATCATTTTAATCTATAAATTTTCAAACAGGAAAAAATAAATAATTATTTTGCTAGTTACTATTATTTTGCCTCCTAAAGTTTGCTCACTTAAATCGCCTCAATCAACTTATATTGCTTCAATCTATGTGTTATGTTGGCATGTTAATATTCTAATCATAAGTATATAAAATGTTTAAACTCAAAAGAGTAAGAAAAAAAAAAAAGACGAAATCCACGTGACTATTTAATAAACAAAAAATCAAAGATTAAAAAGAATATTTTGAAAATTCAATAACCAAAATGAAATTATGCTAAGTGTGTGTTTAGTATAATTTTTTGTTATCAAGTGAAACACTTATTATATAAAAATTTATGTTTTAAGAAAATTAGTTAAATACTTCATTTAAAAAATTTCGATTTTTATTTATTTTTTTGACATTTTTAAACTACTTTCGATTATTAAAAATTTTAAAAATTATTTTTAATTAGTTAAAAGCAATTTTCAAAATTTTAACCAAACGCCGTTAATTAAAAAAAAAAATCAATAAACAGCTTAAAAATCATACCAAACACACCTTAAAAGTCTACCAACTAATTTTTAAACCTTTATTAATATATTTGATGTAAAAAACAGAAACTCAATTTCATCCTTCTATAATTTTTTGTCTGGTTGTTATTTTGTTATTGTATTAAAACAAAACACTACAAAATTACAAATATGATAAATTAAAATATGTATCTATAATTACAATGGTCACTTGAACTGTTATCAAATTATGGTGGTTGCGTACTTTGTTTAAGGTTTAAAATATAATTATTTTTTTTTTTTTAAGTTGAAAGTCGGGTTCTTTATTACATGATTATAATTCTATGTTTTTTTTTCTTAAGTTCAACCATGTGTGAGTGTGAGATTTTGAATCTCTAATATTTTAGTCAATAATATGTGCTTTAAAGAGTCGAGACATGTTCAGGTAATCTTAATTGTTGATAATATAGCATTAGAATTGTTGAATTGAAGATTCAAATATTATAGCTAACTTGAGAATAATTTAATTGGTATATATATATATATATGTTGTTAAATTTAATAAAGAACAAAAATTCAAATAATATACTTTTACAAAAAGTTACTAAATATTTTTAACCCTATGTTTGTTTCTAAAATTTAGAAAGACCAATGTTTTTCTCATGGATCGGTCCAGCTTTAGGCCCACGATGAGCATATTTCCAATCTTACCCTCCAAACATAACTATATGATTGGAACAAAAGATAAAACTTTTATTCATAAATGGAAATAACTATTTTTTTTTTTAATTTAACAACATGAGCGGGAGATTTGAACTCATCATCTCTTAATCAAAAAAATATGTCTTTAATAATTGACCTATGCTCGAAAAATTATTAATAACATAATTTTAAAAAACTACGATATATAAAAATGATTTTATTTTTTCAAAATCGATTTACTAACTCTACTCAACTCAGATTGACATTTAAAATTTGTTTGTGAGTGTAATATTCTAATTTAGTAATGTAAAAAATTCATTCATTTAATATTCTTTTTTTTTTAATATAGATCTTGTTCCATTAATATATATATATATATATTTTTTGATGAATTTGAAAATAATTAATTTAATTATAATTTAATACCACATAAGTAAGTTTTTTGGTTAAATTTAAAGACATTCACCGCTATAATATTCATGTAATTACATGAATTAAAATTCACGCAATAATTTATTTTTAAATATAAATTATACATTTCATGAATTGGATATGGAGACGATAGTTGGAATGTATTTTCTATCTTCATCTCTACAAAGAAAAAAAAGGTGGTTTAAAATGGTTTAACACATAGTTATTTTACTTTTGTCATTCATATTGCTCTACGTGTAATCTTTTATGGTTTTATATTTGGAGCCTTCCTTACTTTATAAGTAAGCATGAGATTTCATCAAAATACAGGGTATGACTGTCTTCAACCTTATTAATGATAAACTCTTTTTTTTTTCGACACCTAAATTCATCTAAGTCAATTTGAATGTTGAACTTTTATTTTATTTGACTTTCTTTTTTGTTTGAAATCATTATTTTATTTGAATTCAGTTATGAATATAGTTTAAATGCACCAAGATAGCTATAAAAAAAATACACCAAGATAACTTCACATATTCAAGCAAAATATATGTTTATAAGAATTAATAAAATTACTAAAAGGGTTATAAGTATTTGAAGCATTTTTTTTTACTGATTTTAGATTTGTTTCAAACTGTGTTTTTTTTTTTAATTTATCGAAAATTAAAAAGAAAAGTTTTTTTAATTGCTAAAAAAATTTATCTTATAAAACTTTGAGTGGAATGAAAATGGTTATTTAAAAAAATACTTCTAATCATCTATCAACTTTTTTTTTTTGTTCATCTATAAACGCTTTAAAAATTATAAAACACAGTTATTAAATGTGAGTTAAATATTCAAATGGAACTTTGAAATTAGTGTGTTTGGATTGACTTTTGAAAAAATGTTGATGTTGATTAATAAAATGGTAATTATATATATATTGAGGAAAATTAGTTAATTTTTTTTGTTTAAAAGTACTTTAAATGATTTTTTTAATTTATTTTAAATATTTCAAACCATTCTTAATTATTAAAATTTTAAAAAAATAATTTTAACGAGTTGAAAATATTATTTAACATTTTAAGTTATTAATTTTTTATTTATTTATGTATTATTTATTTTTTTTTGTCAATAAACACTTTAAAATTCACAGCATAGTTCTTTTTGTAAAAAAGCGAAATTAGCAAGGCCATTATAGCCAATTTCAATACTGTGGAATACTTCTGCCGAGAAGCTCAAGGAAGGTCTCGGACGAAGACGACGATAGTTCGGTGTTTGCTTCTAAAGCACTCTCTCTCTCTCTTCACAGATACAGTCGGAACCCCAAAGGCCGAAGCTCAGAGAAAATCCCAATTTCACTCGCTGCACGCGCCTTCAGGTGGCTACGTTCTTCCCTTTTGCTGGCTGGAGATTCTAGTCCCACCTGTCCATGGTCAGATTTCTCCCTTCTTGTTTTGGTTTTTCCGATTCGATTCGATGGAAAAACGGTGGTGAGTGCTGTGGAATTCGGGCGGGAGGTCGTTCGTCTAATGCTTAATTGGATTGGATTGGATTGGATTCCCGGAGATATTCTGACGTGGAAGATAAGGAAGACGATCTAATCGATTTCGTGTATCGGATCCTGATGATTGTCTTTAGTTCGTGGTAATTGCAGGAGAAAGTGGAAGTATGATGAAGAATCGAAGTCCGCCGAAGCATAGACACGATGGAACCTCGCCGCTTCCTCTTGGAATGGACTGGAGCCCTCCTCCTCGGAAATGGGTCGGTCTTTTAATTTTATGGATTTTTTTGCGTTGAATTCAATTCCAAGAACTTTCAATACCTGTTTCTCTCTCTTTTTTCTTTGGATTTTTCTCGGCGGATTGACTGAATTGATTTCACTGGCTTTGTCGAATTTACTTGTCCGGCTTGCTGACCAATGGGTTTTTGAATATCATGATCTGATGGGTTTGCAGTTCTCTTCTTAAAATCCACTTTCTAGCTGCCGTCAGAAACATACCATATCTACTTTAGGTTACTTCTAAAGAGTTGCATCGCTCGTAGTGTATCAGTGGCTTTTTTTGCACCCTATGAACGATCATGACTCCTTTTACCTTTTTTCTTTTCTTTTCTAAGCATCCATGGCTGCTTAGGTTGCATTATTTTTCATACCAATTTTTAATTAAAAAAAATGCTTGAAGGTTTTGGTGTCTTGTATTGGAAACGACAAGTTTTTGAAATTTCACTTAAGAATTTATCTCATTTTAAGTGATATTTAGAAGAAGAAAAGCAAGGACTTGTGGTTTAGCTTAGCTCCATGTTTTTAACAATGTTGGGTAGTGTATAGCTAGCAACTATTTCCCTTGTTTCCTATTGTTGACTACGCCTTTATATTTGGTAATTTATTTTAATGTTCACTCCGAAAGCTTTCTTTTTTTGTGCAGAATGGGAAGGACACAGTTTGGCCTCATGATCATCACACTGGATGGAGTTACTGTGTCATAATACCTTCATGGGTTGCCCTTCCTAAAACACGAACCGCAGATCCTATTGTGGTACTCGATTCAATGTCCCCATTTTCTTTTGGTACTTATGGTTGGATGTTTATATCAATTGCATACTCATGCCTCTATGTATAACGCCTTAGTAAACGCTGATATAAAATAATCAATTGCATAATTTGAAGTTCCAAAATATGATATCCAAAAAAAAATGAGGTTGCAAGAAAATGTGCTCTAGCTTGAAGGATTAATTAAATAAAGGCGCAAATAATTTCTCATGTATGAACCAAGTTGTCCATTTTCTATCATTTGCATTTTTATAGCTCAACACTTCCTTCTTTGCTTGTGTATTAACATTATCAAGGGACAGTTCTACAGGGTTCAGGTTGGTGTACAGTCACCCGAGGGGATCACAACAATGCAGGGTGTATTAAGGCGATTTAATGATTTCTTGAATCTATTTTCTGATGTAAGTTTATGCATTTTATTTTACCTGGGAATACCCCTTTTCACTTGAAAATCTCTCTTGTTGCGGTGACTTGCTATCTTTTATGGAAAAATAATTTCCATTATTATGTTTAAAATTAAATTACTTTCATTTTTAATTGTTCTTAGTTATGAGTTTTTATCACTCTCCAGGTTAAAAAGGCTTTTCCAAAGAAAGCTATTCCACCAGCTCCACCCAAAGGAATCTTACGGATGAAAACCAAGGCACTCTTAGAAGAGGTGGGCAATCTGCAGACCGATGCATGCATGAGCATGTCATTTAATTTCTATTCTCCCTCAGTGTCTTTGTTAACTCTATGTAACCTTGCTGGCAATTTTTTTTGTATGATTTGATAACCTTTGCATATCAATCCACTTTTCCGATATGTAAAGAAATCGAGATTCATTTTCTTCAGGAACAAGGAATGAAGAACATTAGAATAAATATGACTGTTTCAAACATATTTTTCATGCATTCCTCTTCAATGATTTTTTTTTGAAGGAAAGTAGGAAACATTAATAATCTATATTCATCTTTCAGATATTATAGGACTTCTAACAGATTTCATTAGATTCCTTGGAGCACTGCACATTGTCTACCATGTGTTCTAGTGCGCTGTGCATATATCTGCAATTAACTACAACCTTTTGGTTTTGAGATGAGGGTGTTGAAGTTATCCATAACTTGCATAATTCTTTTCATGTGTTTCGGTTGTGTATCCTTATCTGTAAGACTGTAACTATTATTCTCAGGTTTAATTTTGTTGCAGAGAAGGCGCTCTTTGGAGGAGTGGTTGACGAAGCTGCTGTCTGACATTGATATATCAAGAAGTGTTGCAGTGGCGTCCTTCCTTGAACTAGAAGCTGCTGCTAGGTCTTGTATGTTCTTTCTAGTTTAGAGTGTACTTCTAAAAAGTCTTTGCTTTTTTATTTAACTAGTGTTTACCCCTTAAAAGTGTTAATTCTCATAATTTTATATGCAGTTCTGGATGACTCATATATTAGCGTTTTAACATTTTAATTCCTGCACAATGCTTTCAGCTTTCCAAAATGATAATCAGGGGACTTCAGGCGAATACCCTGATTATAACAGCAAAATTTCTGCACATCAATCCCCTCCGAATTCAAGCTCATCTACTGTTGCTGGTGGTTTGTCGTTTGCATCAGATTATGGTAGCGATACTGCTTATGAAGCCTCTGAACTTGGCACAGCAAGTCTAGGAAGAGATGATAATTCTGAAATTGCCATAGATGATTTAGCTCTGGATGAGGATCTTAACAGTCCAATTGAAAAACTTGTGAAGTATGGATTGTCTAATATTGATGAGGGACTGTTTATGGGACAGACCATTCTAGAGCAGTTAGAAGGCCTTCCAAAACATAAAGCTCATCCTAGATATAGTAACAATCTAAAGGATGGGCATAATGGTAATGCTTCTAAGGCTTCTTACTTGGATAAAAATGGACTGGTGCCATTTGCCGACCCAGAGCATGGCAAGCTAATTGGTCATGCTCGCAAGCTGTCTGATGAGAGTGTGGCAAGTGATGCAAGTTCTCTGAGAGGTGGAGAAATTTCAAGCTTTTCACTTCCAAATTCAGTAGGTAATGGCTCACTTGATCATTCAGGTGGTGAGGTCTCAAACACAATTGAAATTCATAGCAACCCTGAATTGCATTTTTCACGTGATGCACTGCTCCTCCCAAAGGATCATCGCCATAAAATGAATAGGGTTCTTTCAACAATGCATCAAAGGCTAGTGACGGCAAGAACTGACATGGAGGACCTTATATCAAGATTGAATCAGGAAATAACAGTGAAAGATTACCTTGCAACAATGGTATAATCAATGATATACTAAATTTTTTTTGTCTTTTCCAATTGAGGATTAGCTGGTGTTCTTAGTTTAAATGTTAGAGTACGTCTCGTCCAAGGGCACCAATAATATATATCCTTTTAAATCTATGCGACACATTTCCTCAATAATTTATTTTTCCACAGCCATCGGCTGTGTAAAGGTTCTTATGAGTGGCTGCGTTATATGTTTGCTCTGCCTTGAGAAACACATCAGCTGTTCGACATATTGAATGTGCACTATTATTGACTGATCGCCAAGTATTGTTTGATATTAATTTTTCTGTGCCAACTGCTAGTATTCTGTAGATTATCATAAAGTTTTGCGTTATTAGCTCAATAGTACATTGTATGGTGCAATGACTTCTGATTGTCTTTGTGATTACATGCTGACACTGGCAGAAACCTGATCCATCTTGTGACAAATTATTCTCAGGTTAAGGATTTGGAAGTAGAACTAGAAACAAACAAGCAGAAAAGTAAAGAAAATCTTCAGCAAGCTATTTTGATGGAGAGGGAAAAAGTTACCCAAATGCAGTGGGAAATGGAGGAACTTCGTCATAAATCCTTGGAAATGGAGTTAAAGTTGAAGTATAAAGAGGTTTGGAATCTTCTCAAGTTGGCCGTATTTATCTCATTCCTGTCAGTATTTTGCACTAACTCTATGTGATGATTCACAATGCTCTAGGGTGAAAATCCATTTCCAGTGCCTACAAGCGAGCTTACCCTCCAAGAGAAGGTTGCCTTGCAAGAGGAGCTTGATTCAACGAAAGAGCAACTAAAGAATATTTCAAAGCGATTTGAAGAGCTTGAAGGAAAATCGAAAGCAGACATCAAGGTTCTTGTTAAAGAGGTCAAATCTCTTCGAAGTACCCAAGCCAAACTTAAACAAGAGCTTAGTCAAACACTTCAACAGAAGTCTGAGACTGAGGTAGTATTGCATTCTGCTAATTGCTGTGATTAAGTTTAAGCTGGCAACAATTTTTTCTGTTTGCTGCAAACTTATTTGACATGTGTATGCATCAACCAAAAAAAAAAATGGCTTTAATTACTCACTCTACTTTTTGCCTATATCTCTTCTACTTTTTACCCAGTAAAATATACGATCTACTACTTCAGCTGCAAATTTAGTTGGCATATTTTAAAAGAGCTAAAGAGTCAAATTTTAGTGTGTCCTGTTGATGTCCTTTTCTCCCCACACAGGAATTTCTTCACCAGGAAAGAGAAATGAGACAGCATGCAAACACCACTCGGAAAAGGCTGCTGTCTGAGTGTAGGAGTCTACATGGCCGGCTTCAAAAGTGCAGCGTGAATTTTTCAGCAGATGATGATGATTATACCAATGTAGTGGAACCATCATCCCTATCTAATGCCTTGGATTTGTTGACAACATCTGACGACCAAATAAATCTCCTTCTGGCTGAGGTATCCAATATGTTTTAATCTGTATCTATTATGCAGTAGAGCCTTTTTCTGGTCTGCATACTTGAATTCCACCAGTCAAGTACAGAGTACTTTGACATGATCCTAATGCTTCAGAATACCTCGCTCCCTCTTTTCAAACGGGAGCTTTACTCTGATTATCGTGCTAATCTTTACTACTAACCATTTTTTTCTATAAGAATCTTTACTAACCATAAGCAACTTGAGATGGACATCTACTAGTGTCAAAGATAATTTTCAATTCACGTGGAAGAGTTATTGTTTACTTCATGTCGAGAACGTAAAGGTTAGGGGAAACTGAGTTTCAATGAAAGAAAATCGGAACTTAAATCTGATCTCCAAAATATGGCCTGCATTTCTTCTTGTACTGTTGTTTCTTAAAATAGTGTTCCTGAAACGAAAACTTCGAAATACGATGTTGTGTCGAGTATCTTGATGTTCGCCGTCGTCATGTCTCTTTGAGGTAGCTGTATTTATCCGGCTGCTGCTTTCGTTCATAACTAAATCATTTATTGTGAACTGTTCAGGCAAACCTTTTGGCCAACGACAACCGGGCTGCTACTTCAATGGCGGATGGAAACATTCAGGACGGCGATAACGATTCGTTAAAGGTAGAGGTAGAGTTGAGGATGATGCTTAAAGACATGTTCACCGAAAACGCTAGGTTGAGGAAACAGGTCAATTCTTATTTACGGCATAGTATGAAACAGAGGATGTCAAAGGAAGCTGATGGGGCAGAGGCTTCTTCTTCTTCTTCACAAAACACTAAAGTAAATACCACAACAGAGACATGATTCCATATGGAATCAGTATATTACTTCCCTCGTCCTCTTTTTTCTTTCTTCTTCTTCTTTGTTTCTCCCCTTCACCCGTTAACTATAACAAAGCACTTTGTTGGTTCAGTTGTTGATTCAGTAGCCATTTTGCACATCTCTAAATAAATAGTGCTGCTTGGTATAGTCGTTGATTTTAGCCAGTGGGTTGGTGCAAGAGTCAGTCATGTCATTTTTGTGACTTGCCGTTTGCGGCCTGGCTTTTAAGGGAAAGTTTCCTCCCATTTAAGTGGGAATTTGAACTTTCGATTTTTTAGTCGAAGACATATATCTTAACTAGTGGAATGATGTTCACAAAATTGTGTATTTGTGTGTTTTTTCAATTTTTTTTTATGTTACATTATAAATTAGGGGACCCTACAATCGATAAAGGGAGGATTAGATACCTGAACATTTGAGCCATGTGGGTCCTCTCTCAATGTTGTTTTACGATATGAACTAGAATTCTTATTGAGTATTCAAGGGGATCTACAAGGTGTCGAGGGAGAATTCGAGAGCTCCCGTATCTCTCCTACTAACCAACTCACAAAATATTCATCAAAAGTATCCTCCCCAATCTCCTGCACACAACACACATATATACATAAACGTGAAATACCCTAGCTACCCGTTTAGAGCTAACTAACTAGGGCTCACTTAACACATATCTCTCATTCCCTTACTCAGCATTCTCTTGAACCCTCTTCCTGGTGTACACTTTCTCGACCCCAAGGTCTATCATTTTACTTTTTTTTTACTTTGTCCTCTTATATTTGTTAATTGTGAGAATAGATGCAAACAAAGCAAAGCAAAGCAAAAAAAATGACTTTTCGTATTCTCTTAATGTAGCCAAAAATTGAACTTTAGATTTGCACTGATGGTCGGTCTTTTTATGGTAAGTATATTGAAATGTTTAGATGATTGGTTTTAACAAGTCATTCGTTTTTGGGCCAAAACTGATGCTAACATGTTGGTTTGGTTTGAGAAAATGCAAAATGGGCTCTGAAATTGAACTCTTTCGAAAACCAAATTGACCCGACTCACCAACTGAACCCTAAACCAAATTAATTAGACAAAATTGTCAACGAAATTAGTTCAAATCGAACAAATTAACCATTTTCCAGTTATATGCTTCAGAAAATTGAGTTGATCGAAAAGTGTAATTCAGTCGGTTTTGTCCGTATATTATTATTATTATTATTTATTTTTTGGTTTGTACCTCCATTTGGTAAATGATTTATTGATCTTAAATTATGGGTTTTATAAGTCCCATAGACTAGTGGTAGCAAAGAACTAAGGCTATATGGGTGGCAGCAAAGTTTACACGTGTTAGGTGCAATTCAACGATGCTATAATTAATGTTCTATAGTTTTTTTTTTTCAGTTCAATTAATGTACTCCAGTTTTGTTTTTACTACAGAGGATTCGAACTCAGGATCTTTTGGTTAGGGAGACATGTTTTAACAAATTGAGCTATGTTCGGTTTGATATTAATATACTAGATATTTTTTAGTTCAACAACATGAGGAGTGGGAGAATGTGAACTCATAACTTCTTAGTCAGAGAGATACGTCTTTAACCAATTGAGTTATGCTCAGTTTGACCATCAATGTACTATAGTTGGGGTAAAAAAAACTAACAAACATTTTATTTTTGAGTTCAACATTTATGTTTTTTTACCGTGATTATGTGTATCATGTATGTGGTATAATTAGGGGTTAATATGAATTTACTTCACATGTTAAATCTTATTTGTCAATCTGAACATAACTCAATAGTTAAATACATGTACTACCATTGTAGAGGTTGATAGTTCGATCTCCATCCCACAAATGTTGAACTAAAAAAAAATCTTATTCAGAATATGAAGTTATATATTTATTTTATATTTTTTGAAATCATATTGTTTTCTCTCCCCTTTCATAATTACTTAATGAATCGTGGCATGTCCTTGAAAAACAACTTTTTTAAAATGAAACTATATTTTTGGATAAAAATCAATTAACTACTTTCTCTAATTTATTTTAAAGTGTTTTTCAACTCATTTTAGAATTTATCAAATCATTTTTTTGTTATAAAAAAATTGTAAAACACTTTTAATTAGTAAATTCATTCTTCAAAATTTAAACCAAATACAACAATTTTTTTTACATTCATTTTTGGTACTTTACAAACACTAAAAAATGCATGTTGAGCCTACATTTAATTTGGTTCTTATCATCAATTTTTTCTGAAGTTCTTAGGCCTTTCGTTTTGTTTTCTTTTTTTAATTTGACACGAACTCAATATTTATAATTTAGAATACAAGTTTAGGTGATCCTATTCAAAATTTGTGTTAAATACAAAAGAAAATTTAGTAGTAAATACCAAAAAAAAAATGATTATGTAAAGTTTGGAGATAAAAACACTAACACTTAAAATTACAAAAGTTAAAATAAAACAAATATAAAAGTTTAGAGAAAAATAATATTTAAGTTTAAATCTATAAATTTTCAAAATGTTATATTTTAGTTATTAATTTTTAATGAAAAAATCATTTTAGTCATTTTCAACGATTACAATGGATTGCTTAACGATTTAAAGATAAAAAAGGTTAAGTATATATTGATGCATAATGTTTTAGTATTTTTCTCAATTAAGTTACTATTGTACACTTAATTTATAGACTTACATGATGACATAATACTTAATGAACTGATAAAAATGAATAAAGTCACTTAAGATAATAGTTTTTTTTCTAATTCCTCTAATATATTTTTAACAAATTGAATTTTTTTTTTTGGACTCATGTTACCTTAAGTGACAAATTTTTGACGGCAGACTAAACATCATGTTATAGAAGTTTATTATAAATTAATTTTAACATTTACCAACGACAAATAATAAAAATAAAAAATGTTCTAACATATGATAGTAAATATTGGAACTTTTTAAATATCAATGCTTAAAAAGCTAAATCGTTAAAGGTATATTTATTTGAGTATGAGATCATAAATTCGAATCTCTTTAATGTTATACTAAAAAAAATTGGTTGGTTTAAAAAAAAAATTCCTTAATTTGTTGGTTTAAAAAAAAAAATTAGGTGCTATAAATTTATTATATTGCCACGTGGCGCGAAACCAGTGGTCAAGTATTAGAACTCCTCGTTATCAGAGCTACGTCATCAACCCGTCGTATTATAAAATCCCAACAAATGTCCAAAACCGGTGCAATTTAGCCCATGCTAACGTGAGCATTTTTCATTTTCTTTTCGTGCCTTTTTTTTCCC
>JAOANK020000038.1:2954252-2965909 GCA_026257165.2 Telfairia occidentalis | reverse complement strand
AAATGTCCAAAACCGGTGCAATTTAGCCCATGCTAACGTGAGCATTTTTCATTTTCTTTTCGTGCCTTTTTTTTCCCCTTCTTTCATTGGCATGTCTCCTCACCGCTCATCTGTTTCTGTGATTTTTTTTTCGCCGCGCTTTTTCTCTGATCTGCAATGAAAATTAGGGCTCAAGTTGATCGTCTCGCGAGAGTGAAAATTGTCTTCACTTTCATGCATTAGTGAGATTGATTTAGATACGAAGAACAATTCGTCTTTGTTTGTGCACGAATGTGCACCACCGGCGTTCCATGGCGTCTCCGGCGGCCACTCATCTCAGCATCTCTGCCTCTTCCTCTCTCTGCCATTCCAAGGTCCTCTTTCTAATCTGATTGCGCATCGATTTCAAGTTATAGTTTGTTTAGTAGTTTTTATAAATCCGGAAAGTTCGACGTTATTTTCGGCTTGAGTTTATTGACCTGAAATTTTCTCTCTTGTTTTTATTGATATGGAGATGTAACTATCGATGTGATTTGGATTTGGAGAGACTAAGTTCTTGAACCGATAAAGATGTGAAGTATATTCTAGAAGACTAGAACTCATTTTTGGCTTACATCTTCTTGTTGTGTTATTACATTTCGTACTAGATTACTGTCAAATAGTTGATGGAAGCATTTCTGTTCCTTTTACATTTCGGCACTAGATTATTGTCGAATGATATGGAGAGAGATTAACTTCTTGGACTGACAAAGATGTGAAGTAGACTTTAGTCCTCATTTTTAGCATATATCTTGTTGTTGTGTTGTATTACACGTCGGTACTTGATTATTTTCGAATGGTTGATGGTAGCATTTCTGTTCCTCATGTCCATATGACTACTTGTTTGATTTTTTTGTTTTGGATACGTTTATTGTTTGATGTCTGTATTTGATCACTTTATGCATCTTGGACGTAATTTGAACTAGGTAGTCATGGTTTTCTCTATTATCCCACTTGAAGCTTCTGAAAGTAATGTACACTGTTGCGTTTTGTTTCCTGTGTGTAGAGGTCATCTCTGAAGCTCAGTAGGATTCCGACTAAACTTATTTCTAGCACAACTCGGGAGAGAAGATTTTGTTCCCTAAAGGTTGTCCAGTCAGTCCTCAATACATGCAAGTCAAGTTTAAATGATAATGGGGCAAGTGAACATGCAAAACTGCTTCTCGAGAGATTGTTTGCCCAGACTCAGAGATTGGAAGAACATGTTAGCAAAGATCCTCACTTCCCACAAGATGTTTGGCTAGGGATCAGTCTTGAAAATCTCGAGTCTGATCTTCAGGCTGCATTGGCAGTGTTAAAGAAGAAGGAAGAAGATCTACAAGATGCAGAAAGAATGATTCTATTAGAACGAAACCAATTAAACCATGCCAGGGGGAAGTTGGAGAAGCAGGAGGAAGAAATTACTGCTGTTTATCAAAAACAGAAAGAATTAGAAGATGAGCTGAAGCAGGCAAATTTAAACTTAGCTTCTCAAGCTAGACAAATAGAAGAATTAAAACTTCAGATTAGAGAGAAAGATGAGGGGATTGCTGCAGCTGAATCTGCCCTTGCTTTTAAAGAAGATGAGTTGAATAAAATGAGAGTTGATTTGGTTAAGAAGAGTGAGGAAGCTGTGGAGACAGATTCTAAACTTAAATCTAAGTCCCAGCTTCTGAATGAAGCCAATGAAGTTGTAAAAAGACAAGAAGTTGAGCTGCAAATCCTTAAAAAGGCTGTGCTAGAGAGAGAGGAAGAACTGGAAGTTTCCATTAAGCTACGGAAACTTGAAGAGGAGAATCTGAAAGTTGCAGAGAAAAATTTGGAGAAGCGAACCATGGAATGGTTGTTAGCACAGAAAAAACTGAAAAAATTGACAGAGGAAGCATCTGAGAAAGCAGTAGAGTTGAATGAAACTATGAATGACTTCAACCGAGTGAAGAAGCTCCTTGCTGATGTAAGAAGTGAGTTGGTTTCCTCTCAAAAGTCTCTTAAGTCCTCCAGAATGAAAATGGAAGAACAAGAAGATCTTCTGGAGAAGCAAATGGCAGAACTTGAAGTACTGAAGAAGAGTATCAATGCACACATGTCAAGTTTAAAAGAAGCTCAAATTGAAGTAGAGAGTGAGAGAGTGAAGCTTAGGGTCGCAGAGGCTCAGAACAAGGAGCTTGAACGTGACTTGTTGATTGAAAAGGAGTTTACAAATGAGCTACAGCAACAACTGAAGGAAGAGAAATCCTATCTCCAGCAGGCGACTGAGGAGAAATCAGTTCTACAGAAGGAGCTAGAGCATAAAAATATTGAGTTTGAGAAAACTCAGAATCTCCTTCAAGGTAAAGCATCGGAGTTGGTTGAGGCCAAGTTAGAAATCCAGCATTTGAAATCCGAACAGGTTTCTCTTCAACTTCTTTTGGAGGAGAAAGATTTGGAAATACTTGATGCACAGAAGAAAATTGAAAAATTAAACCAGGAAGTTGTTGAGCTACAAACGCTTATGAGTAATAAAGAAGCCCAGCTCAGCCAGACAACTGCTATGCTGAAAGAGAGAGATGAATGTGTTCAGACAATGCAGAATGAATTAAATGATACGAAGCTGAAAATTTCTGAAGCTGAAGCTGTGGTAGAACAGATGGTGGATCTCACAAATAAATTGGTGATCTCAATCAACGATAGTGATGATGATGTTTTGAACTTGAACAATGACCTCAACAACAATCTACCGCAGCAGTTATTCAACAAACCTAACGACATTATGAGGTTGCAGAAGAAACAGCTCGAAACCGAGCTAGAGCTCACCAAGGAAAGCTTAAGACAAAAAGAAATGGAAATTCTAGCTGCAGAAAGAGCCCTGACTGTTAAAGATGAGGAACTAAGAACCGTTCTCGAAAGATTAGATACAAAGGAGAGAGAATTTGAGAAGATGAAGGAAGCAATGGATGAAGAAACGAAGGATCTCAGAAAGCTTTACGCTTTGGCACAAGACAGCGTTGGAGGAGAGAGCAATATTGGAGACTTAGCAATTGAAAGGCTTCAAGTTGAAGCTGCTCAATTAGAGGTTGAAGCAGCAACGAGCGCTCTTCAGAAACTTACAGACATGAGCCGAGAGCTTCTGAACAAAGCTGGCCACAACCTGGAGGTTGATATTGAATCAAGAAGCATTCAGGACGACGACATCGATAACAGAATAGGCTTCCTCGATAGTAACAAAAGATTCAATGAAGTCAAGCTGGAAGTTTCCCGTCTTTCATCTCTAACTGAACAGCTCGTGAAGGAGGCTGGTATGTTACTTGATGCGGACTAGTGAAGATTATTGGGGGATGAATAAGGGAGGCCTTTGTGTACATATTGCTTGCTGTTGGTATAATTTTTCCTTCCCAAGGCAATATAGTTGGTTGTACCTTGTAGAATCAGTCTTGCTGCCGTTCATAATATCGAAATGCCGGACCGTATAAATTTGTTGCACCACTCATTTGATTGTGCTCTCGCATTGCTGATTCAATGGCAAATGAATACACCTCCAATTGGGTGTACGTTATCTCTAAACTGGGTTCATACATTCAATTGCATTTTAATGCTTGTTGTATTGGTTTTATGTAGGCTAAATATATGTTTTTTTTTTTCAAAAAGTGGTCAAATAAATGTTTTAGTCCTTAATGTTTAAACAATTTTCTTTGATTTGGTTACTATTATTTAAAAAGATATGATCATTTTCTTAATTATTTTCTCCAAGTCATTGTAATAAATGGCTAATAATAAACTTACCCGTCCCGGTATACTTAATGAGGTGGTAGATATTTTAGAGGAGATAATATGTTACTAGGAGAGAAAAGTCTTTAATTTTCTGAAAACTTTAAGAAATTAGGAGAGCTTTTAATTTTTTTTCTCTTGATTGCTTAATTCATTTTAAAAAAATTTACCAACTCAATAATGGCAGGCCCAATAAGTGATGAACCAATTTTAATATATACCAACAAAAATAGTATAGTTAAAAAATGTTAAAACACAAAAGACTAATTTCAAATATTTAACCTTTTATACATACTAAGATTTCATTGAATTCAATTATGCATAATGAGTAAACTTGAGACTTGTTTGGAAAGCTATTTTTAAAATATATATATATTTTTTAAATTGTGATTGAATCATTTTGTTATAAGCACAGTGGTAGTGTACCGATCTATCTGTCAGAGAGGATAGAAGATAGATAACCTCTTTTTACAAATGGAACCTACTATAAACATATGACAATTTCTATACAAACAACATATTATTCATCTGTACATTACATATACATTCTTATGGTTTGTTTGTTTGTTTCACAACTGTACAGGAGCATTTCATTTACATACGCACTGAGAGTATAACCCAGTCAGTAAAGTTAATCTATCCAGACAACTTGGCACAACTTTGAGCTGATGGTGCAACAACCTGGCTGTTGAATCATCGAGTGACGGGGCTAGCGCCTTCTCCGAAAAGAATGTTTTTCACAGGTGGAGGAATCCAAGCTGGATTGTTGGCGTTCTGACCTTCATTGTGTTGAGTTTCACAATGCACAAGGTTGCCTTGCCCCTTCTTCATCTTTGATCTTCCCACTTTCTTCCCAAATGCAAATCCCAGCTTCATTGCTGTAAACAGGCCAAATGCAATCAGAAGTGGTCTAACTGACCAGTGAAAATCCTCTAGATGTTGGTACTTGTTCACCATCCCTGGACATGTGCTAAAATTAACTGCCTCGACTTCGGCTGGATCGGCCATATACGTATCACATTCTTCTTTAAAAGTGAGGATTCCAGGGAACTTGACCATCAGGCAGCCATTGGGTAGGATCCACCATATCCTACCTGTAGCCCAAACAGCTCCTTTTTTATGAGGCCATTCGAATCGAGGTCTCAGAATGCTGGCTTTAATCCGTACGAATTGGCCAACGCAGAACGACTCTGCCATCTGAAACTGAGAAGAGTTTCCCTTCCAGAGAGTTTCTACACCAATAAAAGCAACAGCTACATTACCATCACGATCAATTGAATGAAGGATTCCCACTGGAGAGTGCTTCTTTTCTGCTTCCTTTAAACGTATCCAGTCACCAGCTGCTAACCCGAAACTCACCCGCTCAAGTGTCGAAGCGTACACTCTTACTGGATCATGGATTCCACGAACCCTCACCAAGACAAAAGCATCCTTCTCAATTTCGCGTTCCAAACCCACTATCTTTCCTTCAGGGATATTCATATTCTCTGATTTGCATGAGTTTAATGGCTTTCTAGAACGCACCAAGTCATCTACTTGCAAGTGATCCTTTGAGAGAAGCCATTCAGTATGTCCAGTGGCACTTGATTTGTTCAACACTTTTGAACTCCCAATGCCTTGCCAGTCGCTATTAACAACATGTTGAGAGCTACAAAGCAGAATTAACTCCATCAACTAAGTTAGAACAGAGATGATAAAACAAGAGTGGCCACCATAAATCAATTTAACGTTATATCTCTTGCAGTCACTTCTATCATTTCTCCTATGGATCATCAAAAACACACGGCGCCTTTTTTCAGTCTCCACATATGGATAAGGTAGACTTCTAAGAATCTTTTGCTCCCCGATTCTTATAATCAAGGTGTTGTTCAATAAACTGCTTTGGTTAATGCAGGTCCTGCAGGAATTTCCTGCATGAATTTTAACACAGCAACAATGCCAAGAGAACGGACCGTGAACTGCAATACTGGTTTTTGGCTTCAAAGGTTAGATTGTAGCCATTCATTTCATAAAACATGCTTCTCATCCCCTTACTGTTTCTCAATTCTGTTTAAGTGGTCAAAACTTATAAAATCTAAAAATTTAATTGGATAGTACAGGTAGAAAGATTCTAGTTACTAATGCTAGTTTAATTCATAAATGACCAACGAAATTCAAAAGAACCTAAAGTGTAAATCATTCACCTCAACCAAGTCTCACATCCATAAAGAAAGAAGAAGAAAAAGAATAGAAAGAAAGCCTTAAACCTCTAACAATCTGAAGAAGGAACCACTTTTGAATTAGGGAAATCAATATTTCATGGGAAAGCAAAGGAGACATGAAGGATATGACATACCTTTGGAAGACGTGTAATATGTCTCTCATTAAAGGACGACTCCTCAAGTCATATTCAAAGCAACCAAAAAGAACATTCTCAACCAGAGGAGGAAGTCCACTTGGAATACATGGCTTTTCTTGTTTCCTAACAACAGAATGAAATATTTCATCGATTGATTTGCCACGCCAGGGCTGAACACCAGTCAACATCTCAACCATCAAGCAGGCGAACCCCCACGAATCAGTTTCGTACGATATTGGACCTCTTACTTCCGGCTGCCATTGTTCAGGTGCCATATAGTTAGGTGTCCCAAGTCTCTGAATCACGTCCGTATTTGGTATCGGTATACCGTGCAGTAGATAAGGAATTCCAAGATCTCCCAAAATTACTTGGTCATTGGTAGTAAGAAGCATGTTTGAAGGTTTCAAGTTAAGAACTAAGATCTCTCTTGAATGCAGTTCCAAAATCCCCTGGGCTAGATTGATTCCATATCTGTTACAAGTAACATAAGTGGAGAATTTTACCCTAAAAAAGTTGTATATCTATTGGTTCAAGCAAGAGATAGAACTTAGAAGCACTAATCTAAAAGTCCACCTAAAGATTCAAAACCATATCAATATATCACCTCAATACATCAGGGAGTGAAAGTTTTCCTTCTTTAAGGCGAGCCATTTTATCAGCAACTGATCCTTCATAGAATTTCATGATGATGCATAACTGTAGTAAGAACACACAAAGACAATAACATCTTAGCAACCTACACATAATGGCCCTATAATTCAACCGCCATCGAGTACCAGAATTACCTTCCCGTTAATTATCGACACGCCATACAGCCCACAAACCCCTTTTGCACCTTGACACTTGTAGAAATGATCCTCAAGTTTATCCAACACAACCCTCATATGGTCCTCCTTAATTGGATTCAACATCTTGACTGCTACTTCATGGTATTCATCATAATCCTTAGTGGACTGATGGTGAGTTGCTAACCAAACATCACCGAACTCGCCCCGCCCAATTCGATGCCTAAGCTTCACCTTTGAGGGTTCAATTTTAGGGCTTAGATAGTTTGATGAAGCAACCACTGTCCTGACTTGATCAGGATCACCATCAAGAAGCTCATACTCAAAAGAAGGAACCGCTTGAGAATCAGGTTCTTGTTTAGCCATTCCTCAATCTGAAACAAGAGACTAATAAGAAACAAAGCCCCACACCCACAGAAAATACATCAGATAGAAAAAAACACACACAGAGAGAATAAAGTAATTACATCACAAACTTGATCAGCAGAAGCTCACAACAGCAAATATCAGAAAAATCAGAACTCAAATGGAACAAACAAAGAATTAGATCAAACAAAAACATAACTGCACAGAATCCAATCAACTTAAAATCACTAGAAAAACCCTATTCCGAAGGAATAAGATGGCCCTGATTCTGTCGGTTTCATGAGAACCCAAATCCAAAACAGAGCCAAAAACAGGAAGAATTTACAGAGGAAACTGGTTTAAAGAAAAGAGAAAGAACATACCGAAGTGGGAAATCTGAAGGAGAGATTTTTAGGAACTAAGGAAGAGACATGGGAGTGAGTGAGTGAGCGTATCGTGGAGAAAAAATGGCGAAGAAAAATGGGGGAACGGAATCGGAAAAGAATCAAAGTTGATTTATTGTATAAAAATGGGGAATGGTAGAGAGAGAAAGAGACAAGGCCTTGGCCGGCATTTATTGAAATTACGGATTAGTCCACTTGTTGGGTGCAACTGCACTCCACGACATTGACAGTTAAAGTTCTCTCTTCAAAAACTCCATTTTTTAATCTGCCATGAAAGTTTGAGAATACGTCTTTTGCTTAAATTATATTTTTAGTTCACATGGGGGAAAAAAAAATTCTAAATTCCTATATTATAGCTTTAATTTGTTATCTGGAATATAGTTTGTCGAAAATACGAATTTCCGCTCAAATATTTGTAATGTTAAATTCTTAAATAAAAACAATCGATTCTTTTAAAAATATTTTTTAAGATTTTCTAAATATATCTATGTTTAAAGAGTAGTAGAAATTTAATGTTAGTAAATTATTTACCGATGTTTAAAAGAAACTTTATGATCTGATAGATTAGTTTAAATTGGGTTCTCGAGGGATTATTTTGTTTGAAAAGTTACAAAATTGACGAGGGCTAACAATTTTAGAGAATAACATAGAATATCCATTGACTTTTGAAGGTTTTTTCAATTGTCTTTTATTAATGATAGAGACGTTTAGTAAGCTTTTGAACTTGTAAAAAGCATGACTAAATTGAAATTTGGGACTAACAAATAAATTTAATCATAATCTTTGATTAGAAGTTTTAGTGTGAAAATCACATTGTGTCTGTTATAATAATTCGGAGGATGAGGTTTAGGCATATGATTTGTAACGAAAACATACCCAAATGTGTGAAATTTTATTGAGTTGGCATAGGCATCAATGTTTGTTAACAGAGTTGGATTTATCTCAATTTAGAGATTTGGCTCAATCCACATCTATATAGCGTCACTTCAGCCGCCGATTTAGTATCAATGGAAGTGTACCAACCAAATTTTGCCAAAAGAAAAAAAAAAAATATAGATAATTTAGGCCAACTTTGATATATATATATTTTTAAAAAGTTATGTTTGCTTCCTCATCATTCCTTTTGTACGGGCCTTTTTCCGTCTTTCTTACGTCGCATTTGAATTCTTAATTCTTAACTAAATTTCAAATACAAAAGCAAGTATTTAAAACCTACTCTTTTTTTAGTTTTTTAAATTTTGATTTAAATTTATTGTTATTTTTTTTAAATATAAATGACAAAGCATAGAACCACAAAGAAGAAAGGACCACTTAATTTTCAGAAATAAAAAACTAAAAAAAATAGTTATTAAATGAGACTTTAAAAAAAAGACATTTTAGATAAGAAACTTGAGTACAACTTTGTATACCATATGTTGATAGGTAAAAATGCGACAAATCTAAATATAGTTCAACTAGTTAAGACATTAATGATATTTTTTTAAAGCTCAAAAGTTGCACAACCCACCTATTCAACTTAAAAAAAAATGTAATTTGTTATTTTGGTTGCTCAAAATTTGATTATACGTGCCTCTACATGACTTATAATATAATTTTTCTGATTGGCCCTCGTAAAATTTTGCTGTACATAAAAAATTGAAGAATTATAACTTGGAATTTTTGTAGCCATCAAACTTGTTCAGACTTGGAATTAAGGACCCCACACGAGAATGTAAAACAAAGCAAAACAGCTACTTGCAATTCAAATAAGAGGAAATGTGAAAGTGAGGGACCGAAAATGACAACTAGAAAGAACAAAACTAGAGAGTTCTGTCCGTAAGGTACAAGTTGGTTCTCTATAGGTACAGGGTATTTGATACAATGCTTCTTCTATTTGTACGAATGCATAATTTCGTATTTACCTACCATTATTATCAACCACAAAAACAATAATCAATCACGCACTCACTAGAATCCAACAAATTTTGGTATCCATTATTATGAATTTTGATATCTCTATAACACCTTATTGGCAAAGGGTATGAACAAATCCCATCAGAGATTAGACTAACACAATCTAGTTTGACCTGCGTTTACTTAGACTCCAATGATGGATCTCTTCTTTTTACTCACTTTCTGATAATGTCGTTTCTCGCGGCATAATTGTATTAAGTTCTTAAAACCACGCACCAGACTAGGCCGAGTTCCCGATGGACGAACCAGGCTATTGATGTTCATTTTTCCTGCAGACGCCAGCTTAGTGTGCGAGAACCACCCTCCCAAAAAGACAACCATCTTTGGTTCATGGTTCTTGAAGAGTTCACTGTTGTCTTGATGTTGAAACCTTCCGCTCTCTATATCGTTGTAGTTATATTTTTCCATATCATCCTGATCATTATGCTTGTAGCTTCTTGATTGAGATGATGTCCTGAGAGTTTAGAATCCTATAGTTAGTGGATCAAGAATGGAGATTAGAGAAAAATAGGAGAACAGTAAGGCGATAACCATGGTAAAATACATTATTCAGATGAATAAATCATTCAAGGAACGAATACTATATACGCTTTCTTAGTCCTATATAATACCCAAAATTTCTAACGGCATATTCTATCACTTTCGAGACAGATGGTATTTTTGTTGTCACCTCAAAGTTTAGAAATGCTTTTTGAATGATCAACTATTTTTGCATCTAACACCATATTTTCCCATCCCGATGGGACAAGAATTCCAAAAATAGATATATGTTATAATCTACATAATCATCTAGTAGATGCATGGTCTTTTAACTTTTTGATAAGCATAACTTGAACATAGCTCAATTGGTCGATGCATAAATTTTAAAATAAAAAGTTCGTAGGTTTGAATTCTCACTTCTGTATGTTGTTGAACTAAAAAAAAACTTTTTACTGATAGGCATTAAAGGTTTTATCTGTCAGATAACAGGTAGGGCTTTTAAGAGGTAAGAGTCTTACCTACTGTGCAGTTTTGAGGAAAACACGTGCTTGTTCGATTGCTTTCTTATAATATTGTAGCCTGTTGTGACATGCCGGACAAACTGAAGCTGAACATGTTAAAAAAAAAGGGTAAGTTTTATATGAACACAAGCATCAAGTAGTGTAATTCTATACTTTTTCTTCTTATTTCATTAACATCCTGGAAGCAAATTCCTGACAGTTACTAGATTCACAATATTGCATCAATAATCCAGTCTAGGCAACAATACAATTACATATTTAAGCAACAATAAGTGTTCAAACAGAATCCATTAGGTGTTACTAAAATAGCCTGTCCAACATGATTTGTTACGTTCACATCACAATACCATATCCAATACCTAAGATTTAATATCCTACAAGTTTTCTTGGCAACCAAATATAGTCAACCAGGCGGTTGTCCCGTGAGAATATATAGTCGAGGCCCGAATACTCACAGATATAATATATATATATATATATATCCAAAAAACCCTCTCTGATTTATGCCATGTTGGTAGATCCAGTCAAAACATCACAGGAAATTTAAATCATCAGGCACAGAATGATTAACAACACAAAAGATAACCATAAACTACAGCTAGCTATGTACCTGATCACCATCCTTGATGCCAAAATTGGCAATGTAGTCCGTATCATCAACTAGCTTCTGACCAGCAAAGCATAAGCAGAAATGCCACCACACATGGAGCCTCCATGAATCAAACAAGAAGAGAAAACGATTAAATTGAGAAGAACCCTTCTATAAACTATATGTCTCAGTGAAGATATAACCAGATTAAAGATTTTTCTTGTTATGAATAATGTAGAGAGAGAAATCTTGAGAAGTTAAAGCTGATAAATAATTTTATAAATCATCTCCTTCAAATTTCCAACATGCCATCAAAAGATTGTCCTTAACTTTGGCCCAGTATTGGTAAATAAAACACAAGGAACTGGAAGTTCATGATAGGATCTAACTGAAGACATAACAAACAATGGGTCAAAGAATTAAATTTCCAACATGCCATTAAAAGATTGTCCTTAGCTTTGGCCTAGTATTGGTAAATAAAACACAAGGAACTGGAAGTTC
>JAOANK020000038.1:2922789-2937926 GCA_026257165.2 Telfairia occidentalis | reverse complement strand
ATTAAATATTCATAGACTAATTAGACAAAAAAAAAAAAAAAAAGGTAAAATACACTTTTTGTCCCTAATTTTAAGAGTATGTTTCTATTTGATCTCTAAATTTCAAAATTTTTATTTGATCTCTAAATTTCAAAATTTAATAGTTTAGTCCCTAACTTTTAAAGAATAGGTATAAAAGATCCTTAAAGTAAACCAATCACTCAAATTCTTTTTTAAAGTTGAGCGACCTGTTAGACAGACTCTAAAACTCCTCTCAACTTAAATCGAGTTCACCTCTCTCCGCTTATTTCCCTTCCTATTTTTCGGCCACCGACCGCCAAAAATCTACGACCGACGACATCGCCGGGAATCTTACGGCGCTTCTACGCTGCCATTCCGGCGTCTTCTTCGCTTCATCATCTTCATCTCACTGCTTTCAGCTAGATTTTACACTCTTGAGCTGCACAAGCTCCAGAAATTTGAACGTTGTCCTTGCTGATTCGAGACTGTTAGTAACAGATTTGTCTTGCAGGTAAGTTCGATAGCTTAGTGTATTTCTTCTTTTGGATTGTCCTCATTGTTTTTCTCCATGTGATCGCCTGATGCTAGTTGATGTGTAATATTTGCGCATGTGAACGAACTCAATGGTATGTTACGTAATGTTTTTTTTTTTTAATAGTTTTGAGAGTTTGGTGAATCGTTAGCTTTGGAGGGAGTGTTACGTGATTGTGATTGATGTAGGACGTTTGAGAGGGTTGTATCGACAGTGAAAATGGCGCCTGGTACGATCCGGAGAGCGATCGGGGCCGTGAAGGATCAGACGAGTTTTGGAATTGCGAAGGTTGCGAGCAATATGGCTCCGAACTTGGAGGTAGAAATTGTGAAGGCCACAACCCACGACGATGATCCGGCCAGCGAGAAGTACATTAGGGAAATTTTGAGACTGGCGGAAAAATTATTAATGAGGCCTCAATGTGACTGCTCTCTCGTAACCGGTAGAGGCAAGTTAAAAAATCTGCATGCTCCTAATAATCAATGGATATAGATTCGAAATAGTTTTTATAGTTTTTCATCTGTACATCCAACAGTACTGTCACATTGTGGTAGCCTTCTCCAATAATTTCTCCTAATCTCATGTTCTCGTGTTTGCGTGCATTCCGGCGATTTCGATGCGACTGGCCAAGACAAGGGACTGGATAGTGGCGCTCAAAGCACATGTTGTTGAACGAAGGAGACCTGGTGTTTCATGAGGAAATTTTGTTGGCCACTAGGAGGGGTATGATGCTCTTTAACATGTTCGGATTCTAAGGATGAAGCTCATTCTAGCTCATGGGATCACTCGACATTCGTTCGAACTTATACATTCTACTTGGATCAACAGCGTGAATTGAATGTTGTTTGAGAAGAAAAGTGGTAGTACAAGGGAAAATTCTTGTGGGGATGATAGATATAATGGAAGGGATTATGAGTGCAAACATTGTTCCACATTAATTAGGAAAGTGAGAGATCCATGGTATATATACGAGGACAACTATCTCCATTGATATGAAGTCTATTGTCCTACTTAACAGAAGGGATGTCTTAAGAATGAGGAGGTCGAGATCTTATGGGGACGTGTGGAACCTGTGGCGGGGGATGCGAGAAGTGATAAGAGGGCTGTAACCCCATTGAGGGAAATGGCAATAGAGAGGATTTTGGGGAAAATGGGCCATTTGGCAAAGAATAGTCGGATGATTTTGTATGTGTTGTACCCTCTCGTGAAGGAGAGTTTTCAGTTGTATGCGGATATTTGTGAGGTTTTGGCTATTTTGCTGGACAAGTTCTTTGATATGGAGCATTCAGACTGCGTGAAGGCATTTGATGCGTATGATAGTGCAGCCAAGCAGATCGATGAGCTTTTTGCTTTTTATAACTGGTGTAAAGATATAGGTGTTGCAAGGTCTTCTGGGTATCCAGAGGTTCAGAGAATTACCAGCAAGCAATTGGAGACACTAGAAGAGTTTGTTAGGAGCAGCCTCAACCTTTGTCTCAAGAGGAAGAGCCAGTTCCTGATACGAACGAAATAAAGCTCTGCCCACAAACCTCAACAAGTCTTTGAGGATTTGGTCAATCTGAGAGATGATGCAATTGCAGTTAGTGCAGATGGCTACACAAGTGGATCCTGGGAAGCTTTTCCTTCCTCCAATGGGTAGCCAGAAGTAACCTCGGCATGGCATACAGCTGCTGCTGAACCTGGCTAAGCGGATTGGGAATTGGCTTTGGTAGAGACATCAAGCAATTTATCAACGCAGAAAGCAGCAGTTGGTGGTGGATTTGATCCATTATTGTTAAATGGCATGTATGATCAAGGAATGGTTAGGCAGTATACAAGCACTGCCCAATTAAGTGGTGGAAGTGCAGCAATATAGCATTGCCTGGCTCTGGAAACAGCAAAACTTCTGTATTGGCTCGTCCAGCCCCAGATGGAACTGGTCAGCCAGTTAATCAGGATCCTTTCAAGATTGCATTGCACCCCCCCCTGTCGTCCCGAGTTCTAGCATAGCACATAGCAACTTAAAAAAAAATCGGAATCTTTGCTCTTCATGCTGTGGTTGTAGTGTATCTCTCTATAAATATGATATGTAAGTTTTTCGCCTGCTAATATGTGCGAGTTGCTAGAGGCTTCACATGGGAAAACTTTATTGACTATGAAGGCGATTTTGTTTCATAGGAGTTAAAATATTATACAAACTAATCTAAATGAAAATGTTGGCGTTCTCTGTATCAGTACAATTCTCTTCTTGGCTTTAATGTTTTACTTCCTCTGTCCATTGCTTCTTGGAAAGACGAGCCTGATTCTTTGTTATTTGTATCGATCGTTTCACTTATCCATAATTATTTGCTATATGAACAGGAACCTGGCGTGTTGATGGATCTTATTAGAACTTTTTAGCCATGCGTATTGTTGGACTTCGCTGCCCTGCTGACTACTTCTGAATTCCGCATGTGGTTTACAGGTACGCATCTGTTTGCTAGTAGTAAAAAACTTCATGCAGAAATGGTATTGAAAGATGTTAATATCTGTTGCCTGATAAGCCATTGGACTCTGTTTTAGAAATTATTGTTTTTTCAGTTATTATTTGTTGACTTGGACATGAATGAAGGGGCAACAACATTGATAATATCAACCTTGTCCTCATTTGAAAGCGAAGGGTTGAGAAAAACAAATGAAAAGGTCTCGAGTACTAACTTTTAAAAAATGTTAAATTACAAATTTGGTCCATTTGGGCAAAGTTTGAATTTGGTTCCTATAATTTTAAAATTTTGCTTTAGTCTTCATTGTTTGAGCTTGGCATCAATTTAGTCCGTATGATTTAGATTTAATATCAATTTAGTCTCTATGGTTGTTTCAAAAGTTTCAATTTGATCCATATAGTTTTGTCAAACTTCAAAATTTGTTCTTATCAATGATAGCAAGTTTTTATTTTGGGTAATTGTGATAGTTTAAAGATGACTTATTAGATTTAATCAAACTATAGAGACCAAATTGGAACTAAATTCAAATCATAAGGATCAAATTCAAACTCTTAAAATTATAGGGCGTTGAAGCTAAACTCATTGAAAATTTTAAAATCATAGGAATCAAATTCAAACTTTACTTAAACCATAGTGATCAAATTTGTAATTTAACCTTTTATAAAAGTTAGTACTCAAGACCTTTTCATTTGTTTTTCTCAACCCTAGAGATTAAATTTGTAAGTTTTTTGATAACAAGGGAAAATGTTGGTAAACCGACAACATAAATGTTACTGTCAAGGCCCACAGGATTTCTTCCCTCTCCTCGGGTAGGCCCCAGGCTGTAGGGTCTTTCTTATTGTTTTTATATATATATTTACCTTTACAAAAAAAAAAGACATAGGAAAAACCGAAAATAATAACTATTTCCTCTGATTGTATATAGTCTTGAATGATGGATGTATCGTATGGAAAAAAAAAATATACTTATCGATCACAATTTCACAACTAATGAAGAGAGAGAGAGTGTCAAACCAAGCATAGCTCAATTCGTTAAAGACATATGTTTTTGACCAAAAGGTCATGTGTTATAATCTCTTCATTTCATATGTTGTTGAATTAAAAAGAAAAAAAAAAAGCTAAAGAGTGAGAGAGAGAAAAAGATTTTCTTAAAAAAAAATTTATAGTTATCAATTTATTTATTTATTTATTTATCTTTTTTGAATTGAACAACATGTGAGGGTGGGGGATTCAAACCATGACCTCTTAGTCAGTGAGATATGTCTTTAATTAGTGGAGTTATGCTCGGTTTGACATAGTTGATCAAGGAGATATGTCGTTAATCAGTTGAGCTATGTTCAATTTAACATAATGGTTAAAATTTGAATGATAGTTTTTTTTTTTTTTGAGTTCAACATTTGTAGGGGTGGGGGATCGAACCATCGACATCTGCGATGAAAGTAGATACCTTTATCTATTAAGCTATACTCGGATTGACAATGGTAGTTAATAGGTAAGTATTATTCTTAAAATAATTATAGGCATTAAGTACTATTTTTTTACATATTTTATTTTCTGGCTAGATGAACATTATCATACTTGGAGTTTAAGCATTCTATGATTTGATTTTGATAATTTTGTTGATGAATTTGGTGCAATTTATTGATTGATTCGTGGATATTTTTTTGAAGCTATTTAATCCATATGTAATCAATCAAGTCTAAATTGATCCACTTAACCAAACATAGGGGTAAAAATTAACCATTTTGTTGTCAATTTTATTTTATAAGTTCCTTTATATTTTTAGATGCCATTGATTTGTGAAAATAAATGGGTATTGTAATATTAGAAGTTTTATTGCGTTGTCATCAACCAGTTTTATATCCTAGACGAAATTGTCCTCTGTCCAATTTAAATTCACATGCGACTGTTTAATCCAACTACATCATATATTAATATTTACTCTATGCTTTTAAAAAAAAAATCCATCGTATTAGAGATGTCTGTTTTATATATATATATATTATATATATATATAAAGGTGTCGGTGCCTGACAGGTCTTTTGGGTCTTTATATAGCAATATGAAGTTGGTTAAAAATAGTATTTAGTTTACTCACGTGATAATGTTTTATTTTTTAATTTTCCGGGGTAGTTTTCTTGCCGAAAATTTAAGAATTATTTACATTTATTTTAAAAATTAATTACTCCTCTCTTAATTAATTCTTCATTTTTAATACATGTTTGACTTTAAAGTTCATGTTCATTTAAATTGATTCTCATCTAAACGTAGAGACTAAAATGATAAAGTTTGACAAAGAAATAGAAATGATTTTTTTAAAAATTTAGTGATTTTTAAAGTATCAATTGATTGTAATAATTTTTTATTGGATAAAAATTACTTATAATAAAATATCATTTTGCTATAATCACTCTCAAACATATTTGACGATAAAAGAAAAAAAAAATATTGCTTTTGATCGTCAAAGATGAGTAGACCCAAAAAAGTCCAAAATATTTTTCAAAATAGAAAATTTACTTACAAACAAGTAAACTTATTAAAAAAAAAATAACATAAAATTATTGGTAAATGAAACTTTAATAAATAATGCATCCAAAGTAGGAGTGCAAGCGGGGGGGTAAGAATTGAAATTGCTTTTGACCAATTCAAGTCAATTTTCGTTAGTTTAAACTCCAAAAAAACAACAAATTGGTTTAATTTGAGTAAATTTTGTCGGTGTATGAGTTCGGTTTAATTAGTTTTCAAAATGTTTAAATCCAACCTCAATTGATTTGAAAAAAAAATCAAACATCAAATTTTTTTTACATTTTTTAAAACTAATTTCAAATTGATGTCAATAAGATGGATCTGAGATTGATGCATACTAAACTCCCCTAGTTGAAACTTAAGCTACCATTTGTCATTTGAGTCAACTTCTTGGAGTTTAATTTTATTTTCTTTTTAAAGAAAATAAAGTGGCATTTAAAAAAAATAAAATAAAGGACAGTCAAATAAAAATGAACGAGTTGACCAACCCTTCACGGTCGGCAATGAGAGGAAAAAAAAAAAGTGGAAGAATTTAAATGACCGCCGTAACACCGTAAACTGTACGCGTCGTATGGCGGATTATGCTTTCCTTCCGACACGCCCCTCCACCTTCCATAAAATGTCTCTTTTCTTTTTTCATTTCATTGCTATTTAAATTTCAAATAAATTTTTATTCATTATGAAAATGTCCATTTTCATCCATATATTTTCGAAACGTCAAATTCTGTCACAGTACATTAATAAGTGATTATTTTAATGATTTAATTCTTTTAATCTCTTTTTTTCAATTGTAATTCCAGCACAATGCTATACTCAACATAATCATAATTTTGTATTCAATTTTTATTAATATATTTTTTGGGATTATAAAAAAAAAATTGTCTATTTAAATATAATTGAATTAAAAGAAATATGTGATATGGATGATATTCAACTGGTTAAAATATATATCTTATAACAAAAAAATCTTTGAGTTTGAATGGCAAAAATTATATTATTGCGATAGTTTGATACTAACTCTGCAACCGTTATTGAAGGAAAAAAAAAAAAAAAGTGGTAAGTACGGAACTAAAATGGTATTTAAACTTTAAATTTATATTTTTCAGATCTGTGATCGAAAAATCAACGGCCATGATCGCTGCTGCTCTCCAACTCTTGCTCACCTAGATCCCACCCATTTCCCAATCCCACTCGCTTCTCTCCCAAAGGCCAAAATTCCGATTCCAATAATCTCCGCCGATAACATCGCTCCGAATCTCTCTCTACTCTTTCTTCTGCCGTCGCTTTTTTTTTTCTTCTACCTTTTTCCTCAACAATTTCCGCCAACTTCACCGCCGTCGCGCTGATCTCAGGGCGTTCGTTGGTGCAGATCCAGGATCTTCAGTGTGCAGTGCGGGTAAGCTCGATGATTTGGCGCTTTTTCTCGTTTTCTTCTAGTGATTGATGTTGCGGGATCCGATTTGAACCGACTTGTTACTTGTTGTGTTTTGATTCTTAGCCGTGGAGTGGAGTGTTCGTTGGGGGAGGAAGCGGCGAGTTTGGTGAGAGTTGTGTTGAGACGAGACGGTCGAGATGGCGCCTAGTACGATCCGGAAGGCGATCGGGGCCGTGAAGGACCAGACGAGTATTGGAATTGCTAAGGTTGCGAGTAACATGGCGCCGGACCTTGAGGTGGCGATCGTGAAGGCGACGAGCCACGACGACGATCCGGCCAGCGAGAAGTACATTAGGGAGATTTTGAGCCTGACGTCGTATTCTCGCGGCTATGTTAGTGCGTGTGTGTCGGCCATTTCGAAGCGTCTGGCCAAGACGAGGGACTGGATTGTGGCGCTAAAGGCACTCATACTTGTGCACAGGTTGTTGAATGAAGGAGATCCGGTGTTTCAGGAGGAAATCTTGTATGCCACTAGAAGAGGCACGCGGCTCTTGAATATGTCCGACTTTAAGGACGAAGCTCATTCGAGCTCATGGGATCACTCGGCTTTTGTTCGAACTTATGCATTTTACTTGGATCAACGCCTGGAATTGATGTTGTTTGAGAAGAAAGGTGGAAGTGCAAGGGGAAATTCCCAAGGGGATGATAGATTTGATGCAAGGGACGACTTCAGATCTCCGCCCCCAAGGCCCTATGATAACGGATATGGTGAGTATAGGGGCGACAGAGAGTCTGGAAATTATGGTGGGATGAGGAGGTCGAGATCTTATGGGGATGTGGGGGAATCTGGGAGAAGGGAGGGGCCGGGGCAGGGGCAGGGGCGAAACAACAGGGGGCCGGTAACCCCGCTGAGGGAAATGGCGATTGAGAGAATTTTCGGGAAGATGGGACATTTGCAGAGACTGTTGGACAGATTTTTGTCGTGCCGACCGACGGGGTTGGCAAAGAATAGTAGGATGATTTTGTATGCGCTGTACCCTTTAGTGAGGGAGAGTTTTCAGTTGTATGCAGATATTTGTGAGGTTTTGGCTGTTTTGCTTGACAAATTCTTTGATATGGAGTATTCTGACTGTATGAAGGCATTTGATGCGTATGGTAGTGCAGCGAAGCAGATTGATGAGCTAATTGCATTCTATAATTGGTGTAAAGATACAGGTGTTGCTAGATCCTCTGAGTATCCAGAGGTGCAGAGAATTACCAGCAAACTACTGGAGACATTGGAGGAGTTTCTGAGGGAAAGAGGGAAGAGGCCAAAGAGTCCCGAGAGGGAGCCGCCTCCGCCCGTGGCTCAAGAGGAAGAGCCCGTGCCTGACATGAATGAAATAAAAGCTCTGCCTCCACCTGAAAATTACACTCCACCTCCGCCCGGGCCGGAGCCCGAGCCCACACCCAAACCTCAACCGCAAGTCACAGAAGACTTGGTTAATCTGAGAGATGATGCAGTCAGTGCAGATGATCAAGGTAACAAACTGGCCCTGGCTTTGTTTGCTGGCCCTGCAGCTAATGGCGCAAATGGATCATGGGAAGCTTTCCCTTCTGACGGACAGCCAGAAGTAACCTCTGCCTGGCAGACCCCGGCTGCTGATCCTGGCAAAGCCGATTGGGAGTTGGCATTGGTTGAAACAGCCAGCAATTTATCGAGGCAGAAAGCAGCACTAGGCGGTGGACTCGACCCATTGCTGTTAAATGGGATGTATGATCAAGGAATGGTCAGGCAGCACACGAGCACTGCGCAACTGAGCGGTGGAAGCGCTAGCAGTGTAGCATTGCCGGGCCCGGGAAACAGCAAAACTCCTGTACTTGCTCTTCCAGCTCCAGATGGAACTGTTCAGGCGGTGAATCAGGATCCATTCGCCGCATCCTTAACTATTCCACCGCCATCGTACGTCCAAATGGTGGAGATGGAGAAGAAACAGCAAATGCTGGTTCAAGAGCAGCAGGTATGGCAGCAATATGCAAGAGATGGGATGCAGGGGCAGGGTAGTTTGAACAAAATCAGTAACCCTCCAGGTTACTACACAGCCGGACCGATGGCTCCGATGCCCTACGGGATGCCTCCGGTGAACGGAATGGCCGGGTATTACTACATTCCTCAATGATATTTACGCTTGCCCTTTTACTTATATACTCTGTTCATGCTGTATTTGTAGTGTATTTCTTTGCCTAAATGATATAATTTTTGTTTCCTTCTGCTATTTGTGCGAGAAAAATGGTGTGGGAACTTTGTTTGACTGTGGACAGCTGATATTGTTATCTGGGTTTTGATAGTGGAAGACTCATAAGTCCCCTATTCTAATTGAAGCATCCACACATTTCTCCTTCAAATTGCCCATCTTAGTCTTGGATTCTTAAACACACTTTTTTCTTCATTTTGTGTTGCTGCTTATACTTTAATTGTCTTAAACTTTCATGAATTTTTATTTTGATATTTTTCAATGCATCTAATATAAATCTTAGTACATCTAAATTTGGTATTTATATTTGAAAATATGAAGAACCAAGGGGAATAAATTTTGGTCCTTTCTTCCTAGTTACCACATTGTCACTTGTCCTCTGAATTGGATTTTCCAATTAAAAAGACAAGTTTCTCTGAACCATTATTTTGATGTCTTTTTTTTTTTAAAAAAAATGGAAATATTGATGGTCTATGTTGGTTTTAAGTCATTTTTCTTGCTGTAATGGATTGTCTGATTTATTTATTTTTTAGACTTCCTTGTTAAGGAGATATGTCTTTAATCAATTGAGTTATATTCGGTTTGACAATTGATTGTCTGATTTGCTTTATCAATTAACTAAATATTTAATAGAAATATGGCTTAAATGTTGGTATTCGTCTGTTTTTTTTTTCTTGCTAATGAGTATTGTCTGATTTTTTTTTTTTTTTGAATAATATTGTCTGAATTTTATTCAGGAGGACTCTCCATTCAAATTTAATGTTGAGTAAATTCAAAAACAATCAACAGTTGATGAGTTTTAAATTACAAATTTGACTTTTTGAACTATAATATCGTGAACAAAAGTACGAGAATCCAGCGGCAGACACGATGATCATGTCAATTTTTTCCTCACGAGCAACCCAATGGCTAAAGCTAAAAAAATTATTAAAAAAAGGAAAAAGAAAAAAAATAATCACACTGCCGCTTTGCTGTATTCAACTACACTTATTGGGCCTATACCTGGGAAGACTGACCCAACAAATTGATGTCCAGGCCCATCTTTCACTATCCTCAACTGGCCCGTTTTTCGGCCCACCATCACTGGGCTTGAAGTGAACTAGTCCAAAACTAAACCCGAGAGATGGCTCAACATGATTTTTTATGAATAGACTTAATAGTGAATTCAGAAATTACAACACTGGAAAATATAATGCTAATTTATAAACATAGACAACTTTTTTTTTCTTTCTTTATATTAAGACATTTAAAATTTTTAAATCGAGCACGTTAGGTAATATTTTTGTTTTTTCGTTTCTTATTTTTTATTTTTTGCATCTTTTTTTTTACAAAGAAAAATAAAATCATGTTCGGTGATTGTTTCTTATTTCTTTTTCTTTCTTTTTTATTGAAAAAAGAAAAAAAATGTGTTTGACAACCGTTTTTTGTTTTTTCTGTCGAATTATAAATAAAATAGTTACATGAAAATTAATTTTTTCGAAACAAATATTAAAAAATTTTATGTTATTATTATTCATCTTATAAGTAAAAAATGATAAAATAACGTTTTTATTTATGTATTTTAAAAAATAAGAAGCTGGAATAGGAAACAAAAAAAATTGATTTTGTTATTTCCAAAATTTATACACAATTTTGTAAAGGTTTCTAAAAAAATAAGAAATGAAAAACGAGAACAATTACTAAACGTTCACATTTCTTAAAAACTGAAAAACACTAAACAAGAACATTACCAACCAATCCCTAAATTATTTCATAAGGCTTGTTAATTTTTTTTTTAAAAAAAACATTAAACTAATACATAAGAAATGAGACCAAATTGTAAACTTTTAACTTATTACCCACTAATATGTGCATATGCATACTCATCCACCAAGACACAAGTAGATTGGAGCCTACAGCAAAGAGGCCTTGTCCATTAATGCCAAGGAAATGAAGTCCCAAAAGTGATTTTTTTCATTTCCTTTTCCACCCTTTGAAAAGTGCTGCTGGGATTTGCTCCCACCTTTTGCTCATTCCAAGAAAACAAGAGCCCAAAAAAAGCAAAAAAAGCATATTGCTTTTGGGTGTGGGGGGGCAGGCAGAGGCACACAGGCACTGGACAGAGAACACTGGCATTGGCACAGAAACAGGTTTAAATGAGTCCAACGATAGTGACAACACCCGCTCATTTCTCCCCCTCTACTCACTGAAAGTGACTCTTAGCTCCGGGGGAATCCGGCACGTGTTTCTGTGGGGGACACCCCTAAAATTATTATTGCCCCTTTCTCTCTCATCCTCCCAATGTTTAATTTCAGACCCCCACCTCCCTTCTCTTTCCTTCTTCCCTTTTCTCTCTATCCATTTTGGCCATGATTCTCCATTTCCCTCTCCTCTCGCTCCATAGCTTCTCACCTTGGAGCTTGAGCTTGAGCTTGTTTCTGTGAGGATGCCCCCAAGACCAGGCTCAAGGCCATTTGAGTGTGCGAGGAGGGCTTGGCACAGTGAAAGGCACCAACCCATTAGAGGGTCTCTCATTCAAGACATTTTCAGGTTCCTTCAATGTCAAAACCCTTTTCTTCTTTTGGTTTTGCTCTGTATTCTGATTTTTCTGCTCCATTTGGGTGCTGTGTGTTTAGGGTTGTGAGTAAAGTTCATAGCCCTGTTACTAAGAAGAATAAGGAGTGGCAAGAGAAGCTCCCCATTGTTGTACTTAAAGCTGAGGAAATCTTGTACTCTAAAGCTGACTCTGAGGTGCTCCCTATTCTTGTAACATGAATGTCATATTATTATGTTCATTTTTCATCAAGCTTATATTTCTATGTTTATTAAACTCAGTCTAGAACTAGACACAACTTCACGGATTTCTGCCCCTCAGTGAGATGACAATTACTTTGTTGTTGGGTGTAGCTCTGTTCTGTTCTGGGTCTTTAAACTTCTAGATAATCTGTTTTAGTACCTCAACTTTCTTAAAGCATAATTTTAGTCCATATTGATTGTCTTTCATATATATATAAAAAAGAATCCTAACATAGACACTACTATAGAATATATGTCTTAACCAGCTAGTTTGGCTACCATAGGCAAGTGTTTGATCAATAGATATATTTGAAAAGGGCTGAAATAGTTTTTTAGGCAAAGTTGAGGGACGAAAATCGAACATTTGAAAGTTTGAGATCCAAAAAAGAATAGATATCAAGTTCAAACATCAAAATAAGATTTAAATATTTTTTCGTTTTTAAATTCACATTGTTCATCTTTGTACACTTGCACAGGCTGAATACATGGATGTTACTACCCTATGGGTCCGAATAAATGAAGCAATTAATACGATAATTCGGCTTGATGAGGACACTGAAACTGGGGACTTTCTTCATCCTTGTATTGAAGGTACCTCTGCAATATTAAATCTGTTATGATGTTTGTATGAGACCAACTTTTGTATGTTTGACATTAAAAACTCGATGGCCAAAAGGGCAAGTCAAAAAAATAGATAAGTACGAGACCGTAGTTTCAAACTATCATAAACTACTTATCTTCTCAATGTCGTAGGATGAAGCGGTTATTTCTCGGGAAATAGTTGAGATGACTGTCGAGTAGGATAGTTGTTTTGTAGGATTGTTAGAGATGGACCTAAGTTAGTTGAGACACCTACCGCTATTAATATATAGGTAGTTCGTAGTTGTCATCGGGAACATGTGATTTTATTGCAATAATAGTGTAGCCTCTGAAATGGTTATCTTGTGAGATTAGTTGAGATGACTATAGAGTTAAGACCCTTGTTTCGTAGGATCATTTGAGATAGTTGAGACGCCTAGAGTTATCAATCTATAAGGCAGTTGACATTAGAAGTCTGTGATTTTATGCAATATTAGAGTAAGTCTCTGAAACTTAGCTTGAGTTTGTAAAACTGAGGAAGAAGAATGTTTGGTTTTATTTGTGAATGTTTTGTTCTAATTCCTGATCTTTTGTTAAAAAGAATTCCCTTTTTGTCAGCTGCTCTCTATTTGGGTTGCACGCCTAGAAAACTGTCAAGGGGTAACCGAAGTAGTAATCTGAGGGGCTACCTTACTTGCACTCCAGAGGTCTTAGACACACCATCTCACTATACCGAAACCATTAGACCGGCTGGCTACGGTTCGCAGCATTTTTCATATTGTCCGAATTTAACGAAGCAGACGAGCAATGTGTCGGATGCCAGATCGAAAAACCAAAACCATGTTGGTGCTCCAAACAGAGTTAGTTCTAATCCGAAATCTTCAACCGTATGTAAGAATAGATGGGCATCGATCGGTAGCCAGCAGTTCCTTACAGGGACTGTTTCAGGATGGAACATGTTTTCTCTGTGTCCCTTGTATCATGGAAGTAATCAACACGAACCCGATATTGATATCCAACCTAAGCCTCTCTACAACCATTTGGTTTTCTCCGGTCCAGCTACCGACAAGTACTTCCATTCCGGTGATGTGATTGCTGCAAGGAACATAAACAGATTCAAATTGGGAAATAATACTCTTCATGAGCAACCGAAAACAGCTTGTGATCTGTCGCTGCGGTTAGGCCCTCTCTCTGTTCCACATCCAAGCATTAACAACAGTCAACCCAAGTCGATCAAAGACATCGGTGCTAACGCATCTCAAAAGCAGATCATGCGTTCTTCCGATCGCTCGTTCCAACTAGACAAAACATTCTCGTTCTTCCCTTGCCATGGTACATATGATCCATTAGAGTTCCGTTCGAGGGAGCAGAGTTTCAGGATGGACATTTAGACTTAGAGGAAGCAGTAAGTAGAAAGAAAGGAAAAGAAAAAAAAAAAAGAAACAGGACTTTTCAGCAGCTAGCAACCATGTTCCAAGCTACAACTGACTTTCTAAACAAATAGAAAGCATTCACTTGCCTGATTGATGTCTTTCTGTTGTCTGTTTCAGTTTACCCGCGACGTTCCCGCGCTTGCTGTTGGTAGAACTAGACTGTTAGCATGAAATTATAGGACCTTAGCCCCGTATCGCCCGTGTTATCGATAGAGTCGAGGTACGTCGATTCAGTGTGATCTCTTGTTAGAGGCCATTAAGATGGTAAGAAAAGTAATTTGAATAATGTGAATATCCCCATGGCAGGCTGACAATCTGCATCATCCTCTTCTTTTTTATTAATGTTTGGTTAAGAGTTTGTTGAAGTGTTACACCAATGGTTTCAATGAAGATAATGAGATCTTTTGCCTTTAAACCTTGCAAATAATGGAGTTGTGGGGCTTAAACTTTCAAGTACAAGAACCATCCATAGTCAAAAGTAGATACTTGTAATTTCAAACCTGAAATTGCTTGTTTGGCCAAAAACTTTGAAATTGCATTTATCAGCATGCAAAGCATCATTGTTTCCTTCCAAAAAAAAAAAAAAAAAAAAATCGTAGGTTCGAATCCAACGTATGAACGATAATGATTTTTGTAGTTTTTTTTTTTAATAATTCAAGAATTTTCATGAGGGTATGTAGCTTTTGTAATTTTTTTTTTTTTTTAAATATCTATTAGAATCGATTTTTTTTTTTTAATAAATTTAGGATCTTGACACGTGAAAAAGACATCGATGTTTAATATTAAACTTGAACTCGCACGTGTATAGCCAAAGTTTGGAACCAATTGAAACCCTTTTTTCATTCATTTGAACACATGGATTTTTATTTTTATTTTTTGTATTTTTTAATTTTTTTAATTTGAAAGTTGATTGATTGTTGTTTTTCCAAAGACTGTTCCCATCTTTGAAAGCGAGCTTTTAACAGCACAAAAGCCAAAGTTATGGCCTCGACACCCCTTTCCAAGTCTTAAAAGTAAATGACTTTTGTACTTTCTTTTGGCTCATGTTTCAACCCAAATTAAAAAGGCCATTTCTTAAGTTGAAATTTCAATTTTTGTTACCATTTTCGAATACTTGTGATATCATTTTAAACAAAATTATCAATTTTCATTAAAAAAAAAAAAAACAAGTTAAGAAATTGATTGAACCCAAAAGCCCTCGAGGATTGAGAGCTTATCTAT
>JAOANK020000038.1:2890293-2907134 GCA_026257165.2 Telfairia occidentalis | reverse complement strand
AAAAAGTGAGTGAATAATTTTAAAAATAGATATGTTAGAGAGAAAAGTTGAAAAAAATTTGTAAAAAGAGAAAAATTAGAATATGTTAAAAGATAAGATAAATTAAATTTATACTAAGATGAGAATTGTAGAGAGAGAAAAATAAAGGGGTATATAACATTTTAGAGAAAGAAAAATTTGTTGGAAAGATACATCAAAAAGAAAAAAAAAAGTAAGTTTTAGTAGAAAAAATGAGTTTTGAAAAACAAAAAACTGTTTTTTAATACTACTTTTTTTAGTTTTTTGAATTTCTTTACAATGTCAAATACGTTTTTAAAAAATAGAAAACAAAAAACTGAATTGGTTATCAAACAACCCTGTTTTTTAAAAACTAAAAACATAAAACATAAACAAAATGGTTATCAAGCGGGTCCTTAGTTATAAGATCAATTATATATATAACAAATAAAGAAGAAAAGATTCGAATTTATAATGAAAATACACTATATTTAACTACTTAGATTATATTAAATTAAAAATTTTGAACGCATATGATCCGAACTAATTAGTTTATATTAGCAAAAAAATCAATTTTGACTCTTAAACTTGTCAAAATGTATCAATTTTGACCTTAAACTTTCAATTTCATCAAATTGGACTCTAGACTTTGATAAATGTTGCAATTTTAACTCTATATTCAATTTTCGCTAATTCACCCATTAATTTTAATAAAAAGCAATGTGAATTTTTTTGTAAACTCACTAATTTCAATAAAATAAAATATTGAACAAAATAAAGTGCGCAAATTAACCATTAAACAATTTTGCCAAGACTAAAAAATTTTAACAATTCATCAACAATGTCGTTTTTATTTGTGTACTGAAAAAAATGTTGTTTTTCTTTATAATGATATCCATTTTATTTCTTATATATGTTTTATAATCATTAGACGCATATGAATGACCCTTTTTAATGATATTTTGAACAAAAAAATAGTAGATGGTATAAAAATTACACCACTTTTTTAAGTTTAAGGTTAAAATTGTAATAGTTATCTAACTCTGAAGTTCAATTTAATGCAATTGAAAGTTTAAGGTTAAAATTGATACAAATTGCAAGTTTAGGGGCCAAAATTGATTTTTCTTACTCTATATTATTAAATATGTTTAATGTACATTTACCCTTCTACACAAATTTAAGGCAATGGTTAAATTAAGATGGTTTGAAACTAATTTACTTGGTCAACTTTTTCCTTTTTATGGAAAATTTTGGACTCCTCATTTTACAAAAATAAAAATTCAAATGATTTGGTATCAACCATTCAAACAACATTATGAATGTAAGGTCAATCATTGTCTTGCAATTAAGAAAATTATTGTAAACAACCAACAGATTGGGAAGGTAAAAAATTCAGACAATAACATAATTAATTATTGTTCACTTTTTTTAGGTAGTTTTATTAGCCATCACAATTTTTCAGAAAAATGTCTATTTCTAATTAATATTGCAATAAGTCTCAATAATGCATATAGTTTCTTGTTCTTTTCCCATAAGATATAAGTGAATATGAAACAACTTGAACATAAAGATTAAAATTTTAAATTTGATATTTACTTCATTCCATATTAGATTTTTTTTTTATATATATATAAAACAAACTTAAACAATTCACTTACCGATTTCATAATGTAGTGATATGTTTATTTCGACAAATAAAGAAATTGTATAAATGGGGCCGTGGAAATTAAAGTCCTCTTCATAAACATCAAAATATAAAGATTATGATTGAGAACGGTTTAAAATTCACATCTTTTTCAAAATTGAAAGAGATGAAATATTATTAACTTGAATCGAGTTCATCAAAAAGACACTTATCCGATGTGTTCCTACTAAAATAATAGAGACGGAGAAGAACTCGTGCTCATGTGAGGTGACGAATAAAATAATTTTTTTTTTCTATTCTTGAATAGTTTCTAAATCCTATCCAGAATTTTTAAAAACACACAAAAATAGTAGCTTTCAGACATTTGTTTTTGTGTTCTTAATTTAGTCAAAATTTCAAATATATATTTTTAAAAATTGGAAAACAATTTTTTTTTTTAGTTCAACATTTTTTAGAGTGAAGATCGAACCATCGATCTCTGTGATGGTAGTACATGCTTTTATTTACTGAGCTATACTCAGATTGATTTGTTTTTTAGTTCAAAAATAAAAAGGTTGTTAAGAAGCTAACATATGATCTTATTTTATAAAATTACTCTCACAATTTATCCTAAACCGTAAGCATATATATACTTTTTAAATAATAATTTTTGATAGTTTTACTTTTAAACTACAAATATAACTATATTATTTATTTAATGTTGAATTCTCGTATCCCTAAACTTTGAAGACTATAATATTTTGGTCCAAATTGTTTAAATTTTCAATTTTTATCTCTAAACAATTAAAAAGATCAAAATGAATATTTTTACCGTTGTGACATAATGCATATATCATGAAAATTTAAGGTCGTATTAATTAAAAGCCACGCACCAAAACTAAATACGAACTTGAAAATTCGATCGAAGTATAATTTTTTTTTCTTTTTCAATGACATGTGAGGGCAAAAATTCTAAATCCCGACTTTTTGGTTGAAGATATATGTCTTAACTAGTTGAATTATGCTCAAATTTTTCATAAACTAGGGAGACATCAACTTTCACGAATGTATCCAATAAATCCTCAAATAAAAAATCTAATAAACTCTTAATTTTTTAATTTTGTGTTTAATATGTCTATAAATTTTAAAAGTGTTTAATAGATTCTTAAATTTTTAATTACGAGTCTAATATGTCGTGCCCAACCTTACATATTTTAAAATTCACACCCCTATTAAATACAATCTCAAATGACTAAAATTTTGATTTAAAGATAATTTAACCAAAAAAAAAAAAACAGAAATTCAGTTTTGGGATAATTGGATGAGGGAGAAATGTGGGCTGGGCCCGTCAGTTAATTAACCGTGTAAAACATTTTTGTTGCCCTGTAAAATCGTGTAACCGTAAATATTTTCCCTCTTTTTTAACCGTATATATATTTATGTATTTTCTCTTCTATTTTTTCGGTCTCTATTTTTCGATGTACCCCAAAAATAATTTCACAACATAGAGAAATAAATAAAAAAGAAAAAGAAAATAAAATTTCCATAAAAATTCTCTGTTCTCTTTCCTTTGTTGTTTGATAGAGTGCGGACTTGACCTGGAAATGGATTTGAATGCTACTGCTCTCTCCACTCCCCGCTTCTGAGATTTCCCATTCCATTTCGATTCTCCCTTTCAATTCCCTCTCAAAATCCGTTCCAATTTCTTCTTCCATTCTTTGATTTGCTAGATCTTGTTTCGGATCCGTGGATCTCTGCTCCTGCATTATCTTTTGTTTGTTTTAATCTTCGGCATCATCCTCTTCCACCTTCCGCCTCTGCAGATCCTTGCGGCTGCTGCTGCTTCAATCTCGCGTCTCGAATCGGAGGATACCGGTTTTGCTTTTTCATGAAGTTCTGATCGTTTTGCACGGTTTTCGAGGTGAGTGAGGTGAGTGTGTGTGTGTTAAGTGTTAAGCGTTTTTGTTTGTTTATTGTTTTGAGCTTATTGTGGAGGAGGAGATGGAATGATTGGTGGTGGTGGTGAAGATGAATCTTATCCTTTTTCTGTGCGTTTGCGTTTGCGTTTAGGAGAGGAAAGTTTAGTGTCTGTTTCTTACGCTTTCTTTCTTTTTTCTGCGGCCGAGCGGAAAGGTAGATGTCTTTTTTTGTGCTTTGTTTTAAGATGGATTGATTTGCCGCATGCTTCCAGTACGAAATAGATCGACTCGGGATGATGTAATTCATTTGAAATTTATGCTTGAATCTGGATAGTAAGATGAGAATGGTGGAATTCTGATTTTGGCATACGCGCCTCAATCTGCAATCGGAGGTGAGTTTGGGGCTGCTTGGATTTCTTGATTTTGCTTAGTTGTTTGCCAACGGAATTTCCGTAATGTGATTGAATGACGAGTAAGTGTGCCTTATTAATATTCCGGTTCATGTATGAATGACTAAGTCGACGGAAAATTATTTAAATCGTTCCCTAAATCTTTGTTCACGGTTTTTTTGGGGAAAAAGGGTTGACAGTTTTCAAACTATCCTCTACCACGTGTCCTGGTTCTAGAAATGTGTTGTTCTTCAAATTATTTTGGAACTAACTTGCGGTTATTGATTTTTTTTTTTTTTTTTAAATTCAGATTTCGGTTATCGTATAAATTAGAAGGACGATGAAATGGGTGAATGCACATTTATGTTTTTCTTTCAATTGATAGCTTCTGTAAGTTTGATGCAAATGTATAGCATCGATGTGATGTATTATAAAACTGTTTATTACAACGTAATTTTGATATATGTTATGGAGGCTATATCTTTTTTTTTTCTTTTTTGCGTAGGTTTATCAGAAAAATATTTTCTCAGTCGTAATGGTTGTGATTGGAAACTTTTGCAATTTACTCGATGACTTGTGTTTTCTCGTCTGTTTTTTCTTCTATATGCTTTGAGGCTTATATTTCTATGATCTGCTGTAGTTTACACCAAATGATGGAATCAGAAATCCTTGTACCTGCTGATGGGCTCAAACTGACCCTTCAAAATGGGTTTCATGAGCATGTTTCTGCCTCTTCAGAAGATAATGTTCCTAAGGTTATTGTGAGCGAGGGCAATAACAAAGATGCAGGGCCTACAGTGCAGCAAGAAAATATCGAAAATGATCTCAAGTTGAGTGGCAGTGCAACTAATGATTCGACCATGAGGGAAGTCACAGAGGCATCCAATTTTCCGGCAGAAAGCAATATTATATCAACCGTTTCTAAGGCAGCCGACTTTGTTTCATCTGGTTTCTTAGATAAAGTAGCTTATTTTATTTGACTCTAACAGGTGTACTTTTTATTTGATTGTACTCTTATCAGGAAGGAGAGAAAAAGAATGTTGATCTTCCCAAGCAAATAAAACCAGAGAAGGGTCTGATTAAGAGCAGGAATGATAAGTCATCTGGCCCTAAACACATTTCTTCAACTGGGATGAATAAGAATAAAGATGGAAAAGATGCAGAACAGACTGCTGCTGCTCTTTTAAATGGTTCAGGTACATCACATCCACATTTGAAACAGCCTAATAAGAGTAGATCATTCAATGACAGGCAAGCTCAAATGCCAAAGGTAATAGTTTCTGGATATTGCCTCCTTGCCTTATCAATCAATGTCATGGAATCCACCCTTCGCCGCATGTGCATTGTTGTAGTATTTGATTATTCTTCATCTGACTGATGATCCCCTTCTCATATTCTATCTGTCTGTTTCAAGCAGCAGCAGCAGCCTGAGAAGTCTGATGGGGAAGGCTCCAAGTATGTTCTGCCTGCTTTTATGATTTTAAATTTTCTTTAATATCTAATTTGAGATCTATTTTTGTGTTCATTATGGATGAAGAGGAAGTTTTAACTTTCCGCTAAAATAATAAAATTGAATATCAGTTCATGCCTTTTTTGAATTCATAGATCACTAAGGTATGGCCGTTTTGATACAGGGAGAATACAAACCTGAAACCTTTGAAGAAAGGTCATCCTAGTAAATCAGAAGGAGAATCAGAATCTTCTTTGTATCCTTCGTTTCTTATTTACCATACAGATAGTTTTTCCTGAATTGAAATGTGGTAATATCTAGACATTGCTTCACGTTATTTAGTTTGTTGTTCTTTGTTGGATCCAAGAGTTTATCCTTGAATTGTTGATAGAAGTCCAAGAGCAGGGGATGATAAACCACATAGGGTTGGGAGACTTCCTAACTATGGTTTTAGTTTTAGATGCAATGAGCGTGCCGAGAAAAGAAAAGAGGTCTGTTTTTATTTTCATTTCCTTGCACTTCCTTTTCAAATTTTTACTGGTCCTCTTCTCGCAACGATTTCTGTGTTGAATTTTTCATTTATATTTTTTTATATATAATGTGGGGCAGTTCTATTCTAAACTCGAGGAAAAGATACATGCTAAGGAAGTAGAAAAGAACACTTTACAGGCAAAGTCCAAGGTATCACTGTCTCTATTGTCACTTTAATTTTTTCAACGTTTGGTTTGATTCATATTATGAGAAAGCTACTCTGTTACAGGAAACTCAAGAGGCGGAGATTAAAATGCTTAGAAAGAGTTTGAACTTTAAAGCAACTCCCATGCCGAGCTTTTATCAGGAACCACCTCCTCCCAAAGTAGAATTGAAAAAGGTAACATGTTGCATCTGAAAAGGAGATCAACGAGTTTGAAATTAATTAATATTGGTTTCAAAATTTATTTTCCCTCTCATGAACTTGTGGAGGAGATGCACAATCTTCTCGTATTTTTGCTCCTAACCCGGATTTTAAGTATGCCTTAAGACTGTTTTAAAAAGTGTGCTTCACAGAAAAGCTGACCTTTGAAAGTTCTTAGAAGTACAACACAGATAAGTATGGCTTACGACTTTTTCTATATTTATTTATTTTAAATATTATTGTAGGAAGAAATTAAGAAGTATTCTTATAAAACGCTCATTGTTCTCTACCATCTCTAATAAAAGCTCTAATTTTTTTTAACTTTTCATTATCAACTTATTCATAATACTATTTATTTTAACATAGAAAAAAATTGTTTACATTTTTCTATCGAGCACCTTCTACAAAAAAAAAAAAAAAAAGGTACACAAAAAAAAAAGCTTGTACTTCTTTTTTTCCTGCACCCCGCACTTAAATTTTAAAGGACTATTAGGCTTTAAGTGCACCAAACTGCTTTTAAAAACACGGATCCAAGAAGGCAGCGGATAAATTTAGCAGTCCTTATATAAGAATATCTACCATGGTGTGGACCCCGTGTTGGTCTTTTACGTGCTAGCTGTCAATCACCTGCATATCATGTGACCTAGGTTCTTAGGGTGACAATTTTAAATGATATCATTATAGCTTTGTGGCGTTTGTGAAGATTTTTTGTAGCATAGTGGTTAGAAGTACACATAGGCATGTTGGTACTTTTACTGAATGTTCGAAACCTCAATCCATTATTTTGATTAATTAAGTTGATCTCGAGTTGGCCACAACAAATTGTTGACAAAAATAATTCTGATTCAGATACCACCTACAAGAGCCAAGTCTCCCAAGCTCGGTCGAAAGAAGAGTTCAACCCCGGCAGACTCTTCGAGTAATGATGGTGGCGATGTTCGATCAGGTCGCTTAAGTCTTGATGAGAATGCATCTCTGAATAATAACTCCAAGGGTGTTTCTCCTACCCGTTCAGAGAAGCCGAAACGCAGGTCTCTTCCTAGACTGCCTTCTGAGAAAACTTCGATACCTGGTGTCGTAACAAATGCAGGAAAATCCTCTGCAACCAAGGTGAAGAATGTGGAGAAGACTGCAGCATCTACAAATGGGAAGAAAGAAGGAAAATTGGCATCATCTGATGCAACAACAGAGAAGATTGCGTGTACAAGATCGATCGACGAAGAGAAAATTGCTTCATTGGACACGACAAATGAAGTGGTCTTGGAAGAGAACGGAGTTGGGAGAGCTGAAGTTAGTGAAACAGAGGATCGTTCGGATGAAGAGCCAGAGATGGAAGAAGAAGAGGAAGAAGAGCATCACATTTCTGTGGAAGAAGGAGGTGTAGAAATGGAGGAGCCATCAACAAGCACTTAAGCACAGCAAGGCCGTGATGAAGTGATATGCCATTTTGGAAATGGAAAAACAAAAATGGTATGGGACCTGAATTATTTTGGCATTAAGAACTGAAGGGATTTGCCTTGTGATTGTGTTTTATGTATTATTATGTGTCTGTCCATAGCAGCAATTAGTTCTCACTTGTGTGCTTCCTTCCATTCCATTCACGGTTGCTGGTTGCGTCATTGAAATCTCTTTCCAAAAGCACTTCCCATTGTATGTAACTTCTCTCGTCAGTTTCCTTCCCTTTTTTTGATCTAATATTTATGTTTCTGCCTCTTCTTCTTTATATTTTCCCCAACTTTGAGAAACCTTGGAAATTCAACAGCCTAGAAAATGATTGTGATATGTTTCTTTCCTTCCTTTTTTTTTTTTTTTTTTTTAAGTACTACTTTGTGCTTCTAATGGGAAATTCTATATGAACTTTATTATTCTCTTCTTTATCGCCATTATTCCACTAATTAACTATTTGTGTTTTTTTTTTCCCCTTCTTTTTTAATGTTTTTCTTTTATCATTAGTTCTTGTGATATTCATCTGAACTAGAAAATGAATATATCCTTCAAAGATGGGTGACAAATTGGAGTCTGTATTCTTTTTCCCCTCAAAAGTTACCTTTTTCTTGTTATCTTTGTGCCATTTTCATGGATGATGTCATCTTTAAGTCTAGCTATGAATTTTTTTTTTTTTTTTTAAATCTTAAAAAAAAAAATCTTAAAAGTTATATCATAAAATTTTTAGAAAAGTTAGGGAACAAAGAATTTTATTTTATATATTTGAAAGAAAAAAAATTACTGTAGAAGGGATCTATCTCTTATCTGTGGTTTAGAATTCCACATCTACTGAACATGTTTGCTGGATAAAATGAAAAATGAAAGAATAGAACTCAATTTCAAGCAATTATGATTTTTGACCATATCTCCTTGTCATGTACAATGAAGGGCTAGAACTAAAATATCTTTCTAATTCTCACTATTAAAAAAGGGTCATATTTCAAATTGTCCAATTTTGAAAAGGGTGTTTGTTCTCTAGTTCATCTTCATCTCCAGCATCCCATAGAAACTTAGCATATGAAGCTACAACATAACTGCATTTCAAAACACTTCATCAACTATTGAACCATAAATTCCTATTGGATGATTAATCATTCAATATTCAGACTCTAAATATCAAAATAAAAAAAAATATATCTTTTGAATTATGAGTATAGAATTGGTGAAATGACTAGATTTGTAAAACTAATCTAGACAAATTTCAACTGGAATTTGCAATGCAGCCCAAAGAATCATCAAAATCGTTGGTGATTCTTAATTCCCATAAATGGATGATCGTGATCTTCCATCATGAACAGGAAACAGTTTGATATGAAATTTTACCAGTCGTGATTTTGAATTCCCAGAAATGGAGAAGATGATCATATCATCTTCCACCATAAATGAGAAACAGAAACAGGCAACAATTTGAAATGGAGTTTTACCAATTACGAGTCATAGTTCTTTTATTATTCCTAGAAATGGAGAACAGATTGATATGGAGTTTTACCAGTCATCAGGGGCTGAATTAACAGCTTGATCAATGCAAGTCTGAGCACGATCTCCATCTCTGTGAATCTGCCAAATCAAATCTCCATACAGATGGTTTCGCCAAAATGGCTCTCTCACAGTACTCTTCTGCTTTCACCGCATCCCCTTTCACCTGCAGATCATTTGAATACATTTTTCTCGTATCAAATCAAAACGAATCTCAACAATTCAGATTCATTGTTCAAATTTCAGCCCTCCCTCGATCTCTAGGGCATTCTTCAATCCTTACCTCCTTCAGAAACATAGCGTAATTGCTTAGAATTAGGGCCGCTATGATACGCTTCGATCATCTTCTGATAATACTCATCCATACTTCCACTCCTCCGACCTGAATCGCCATATCCATCACCGGACCAATTTGCGCCGCCGCCTTCGCCTCCCCGGATTCCACTACATAATCTTCGTACTCATTTTCCTCCATCATCAATTCATCTCTCGACTCTGTTTTCATCCCACACATCCCGAATCGCAATCTCTCCGGAACCTCGCCTCTTTTTCCTTCCGCCACAATCAGCGACGAGTGCGAGAATGTTTCAGAATTAGAAAGCATACTCATGGAGATTCGAGAGGATAGTGAGGCACACGAGTCGGACACGGACGCGGTTCCGATCGCCTGAAACCGAGGGATCGGAAGCAGAACTATCCCGGCAGCAGGGGATGATCGGTGAATACGTAGTTTAAACTTCGGGACCGAAGCACTAGGCGGAAGCATTTCGGTAGAATCATATCGGAGATGGCAGAGGCGGCGGAGGAAGGGGAAAATCTTCATCTCTTGGATTCGATGAAACAGAGTAAATGAGAGAGAGAGATCTTCACTTTTCAGTGTACTTTTTCGTGCTCAGAGAGAGAGAGAGAGTTATGAAGTATGTGTACACGTGGCAAAGATTCAGTACGAACAATTTTTTTAGTTTGGTACAATTTTTTTTTGCCAGAACTTTTATAAAAACTAAAGACACTTCACTGTCTGAAAATGGTTTAGAACGCGTTAATTCATTTATTTCAATGTGAAATTTTCATTCTTATAATATTTTATTAAAAACCCAACACTTAATTATATAATCAAAACATCTAAATTTTTATAGGATAATAATCGATCGTATAGAAATATTTTGTTTACCATACCAATAACATTGAAGCATAGTCTTGATTCATAGTATAAATTTTACTTCTGATTGAAAGATATTTACTTTACTCTTTACTTGAATACCACAACTTTTTGGCTTTTGTTCAAAATTGTTTTAATCGTTTCTTTTTTTCAACAACTTAATTTACTTATTTCATCTTAAACCTCTAAACAAGTTCAAATCTCATGGTTTTATTATTATTATTATTATTATTCTATGTAATTTTCTACATTTTTTTAATATTTTATATTGTAATTTATTCAATTTGTCGGGGGACCCTTTTTTTGAACCAATAAAATTTCTCTTCTTTTGAAGATTTAATTAATTGGTGATTAGTGATAGATCCTTTAAATTTTTTTTATGAAAAAACTAAAATTTCAAGTATGTAAAATTACATCATGTTTTAATTATAAAAATTAAGTAGGCGAAACATTCATTGGTAGCTATATAGAGGAAGTAGATGACATGTCAATTATTGAAAATAAATCCAAATCCAAATCTCAATTATTAATCTAAAAATGGTGCTGTTCCATCTCTACATTTGCCTTTAATTATTGATAGGAGGAGGAAAAAGTAGATAGATACAAAGCCATTATCAAAGCCTATAAATGCAAAAGCTAAATTTTATATAATTCAGTTCCTAATATTATTGACCATTAAAATTGGTTTTATTTAATCCTTATGTTTTTAAAGTTTTACCTACCAAAAATATAAATTGTATCTATTAGTTCGGTTGCTAATGCTTACGTACAATTAAAAATTCATCTCTGTTTTGAGTAAAGGAAAAAAAAAAATCAAGAACCAAACTTTATAATTTAATCAATTTATGTCATTTTCAAATACCACATCCAAAATCGTTAAAAATTCCAATTTCATCTATTGAATTTCTTCAATCATGGATCATCAGAAACATAAGTTCATTTTCCATCTTGGGTACAATACAAAATGGACAAACTTACATCATCATCATTATTATTATTATTATTATTGCAATTTTTTTTTTTTTAATTTTCATTACATAAAGAAGTAAAACATACAACACACAAGGGGCAGGATGTGAAGTTTTATTACATGTAAAATGAGGTTGCATCAACAGTTCTCCAAAGAGGGGGGTAAAAAAAAGAGGCACCTCAAACACAAGGGCTTTGGCAAGAGGGGGTCAAAAAACAACCCAAGGGGGTTGTGATGGCCAAAGCCCAATGGAAAACACATAAAAAGGCACCAAAAGCGCTTTTGAACTGTACAACGCAACCACAACAATGACCCATTGGACACTACAAACATTGAGACATTTAAAGTTTAAACCTACCCTTTTGAGGAAAATCCTACAGCCAAACCCACACCATGACATGCAGAGTTGAATTCTAAAACTTGACTCCTAACACAACCAAAGAAAGAAGCAAACTGGGAAAAGCATGGACCGACCTCTGACGTGGCATATTCGAGGAACGGGGGCGAGAATCCAGGTGTCGATGCCCCGGTTGACGCAGAATCTGGTACCAATGTTCTCGGGGAAAACTGGCCATCGAAAGAGTTACATCCCTCTACTGGGAAACAGATCGTCAAGGAATTGAGGATCTGCAAAAAAATGAGAGGGAGATGGCCCTATACCCTGGAAAAAAGGAACCAGAATGCTGCATGAACTGGGATGGATCCTTGGTGATTATACCCCCAAAACTTTATGAACTGGCCCCTGCTCGGAACAGCTGGCTAGAGTTATGGACATTTCACGTCGTCAAGTTACGTATCGGTATGCTATCAATTTATGAGAGAATGTCACACTTCCAGAGCTGCTCCACAAGCAGATCAACAGTGCTGCTGCTGATTGCATTACAGTGCTGGATGTTCAGACCCATAAGGGTCTCACCCAATTTAACCAAGTCTGCCAAGCTTTTATCTGATACGAATGAGCACCCAGAAACTGAAAAAATCTGCAGACTCAGCTGCTTGGCACAAGCTAGAGCAGCAATCCCTGCATCGGTGATCGAGCATTTCGAGATATCGAGATCACTTAGTAATGGGCAATTGTTTGCAATAGAAACCAAGCTAGCATCTGTGATCTTCGTACAACCATCAAGATTAAGCATTTCGAGGGTCCAACCATGGTGCTCAATTATAGATGAAACCACTTTGTCAGTCAAATTGACACAACCACTGACATTGATCTTCACCAAACCCGACTGACAGTTTTGAAGCCAAGCTAGAAACCCACCATCGTCAATTCCAACGAGTCCACTAAAGTCCACATTCTGCAGCTGGGGGCATAGTTTACCCAGTAAAGCAAGGTTTCTGTTGCCAAAACCATGGCAGTTGCGGATAGTCAACGACCGCAAGGATCCGCTAGAGGATGGGATAGGCAATTCTGAGTTCATGTCCTTAATTCCCAAGCAGCTTACGATAGAAAGAGCCTTCAAACTTGTACTGCTGTTCAAAAGGGCACCAAAGAATCCAAATTGAGTAATCCTGTGGCACTCCTCCAATTGCAAGCACTCAAGCGACTTTGCAGCTTTCGCAAAAGAGACCAGGCCATTGTCAGATAAAAACGAACATTTCCGCAGACAGAAATGCTTCAAATTTGGACTGCCCTTTCCGACAGATTCAAGCCCCATGTCTGTCACTCCATTGCATGACGAAATTGTGAATGACTTCAACTTTTGTAACCCGTGACCATTGCCCATGACCCAGAACCCTTTCTCACTAACATTTTTAAGATCGGTGAGGACAAGGTCAGTAACTGCCTTGCCATAGTGACCAATAACAGCAAGGGACACATCAGAAACGTTCAAGGCCTGAAGCTTCACCTTGTTCAAAGCACAAGTGTTCAAAGACAACAAACTTGCAATTCCTTGATCTCCAACAAGTGGGCAATCTTTAATCAGAATAGACTTCAGCTGGGGGCAGCACTGCCCAATAGCTCGCAGACTTTCATTTCCAATTTTTGCACAAGATTCTATGGTAATATCAGTCAGCTTCGGGCAGTTCCTTGCTATCTCAACCACAGCTTTGTCAGAAATAGCGGGGCACCGACAGAGATCAAGCTTTTCTAATTGGTGAGACACCTTGGAAATCTCAGAAAGACCTTCATCTCCTATGGAAGACAGATTCCACAAAGAAAGAGCCCTCAGAAATTGACACCCACGAGCAACTGCCCTGAGTCCAAGGTCTGTCACCTTGCTGACATGATTATTTCCACGGATCACAAGCTTGCCCAGACCTCCTCGACCGGCAGTTCCAACAGAGATGGCAGCAAGTCTCAGATCTGTAGCCTTCTTCCCTTCCAAGCTCCTGGACAGATATCCCTCACTCTCAATTTCAATGTCTTCAACCTCCTTTGAGGCCACCTCATTCTCAGGCTTCAATTCATGGCAAGATATATTGCTCAAAAGCATAAGCCATCGTTTAGAAACACTTGCGCAGGCACTCCTTTCTTTGCCACCAGGCAATCGTCTGAAAATCTCGAATAGGCACTCATCTGGAAGAATTTCAATAGAGACAGTTGCCTTTGATTCAACCCCTTCTCCGCCAAATACAAATGGAGCAGTGATGCGAGACCTCTTGCGAGGAGGAAAATAGATATCAACGTGGTGAGGAAGGGACAAGAATAAACTTGAGTCCTTGGGATTTGGGTATATTGACCCCCCAGAGCAAAAATCTTCATTACCTGAAATTTCAACAACACCAAGTTAGATACATCATTCGATTAAAAACAATTATTTTCTCATCGTTTCGTATTTATAATTCTCCGCTATCTTGTTCTAGTATTGGTAATATGGAAAAGATCAAATTTACCCTAACCTGTATAGGAATGATTTATCAGCAACACAAAAATATTATTTAATAACAGAAAATCTATCTTCTATCTTCGTGAACCTGCTTAGAACCCTTGAAGTATGATGTCTCTTTTAGAGAAAAAGAAATAAACCGATCCTCAATTCCTAAAATACCATAGGACCGTTCGAGACAATAAAATGGCCAATCAACCCCGAAACACAGTCCTATGAGTCCATGACAATAATACCACAGCCACACTCCCTCATAATTCACAACAAGGCATGATCCACCACTTGGCAAAACGAAAAACCTCAAAACTAAACTTATAATCCAAATATTTCTCTACGGTCCATAATTTAATCAGAAAAATATTATCGATAATTACATCTCAAAATCTCAACTAATTATCCCATCTTCCTCTCATAATCTAAACAACCTCCAATTCAAGATACATCAGGCAAATTAAACATAAATTCAAGACGAAATCATCAACATACCGGAATAGGCGAAGAGCTTCGACATGAGTACAGCTCAAAAAACCCCGGGAGGTGAAATCCGCACGATTCTGCACCCAAAAACCCTCGAAAGAGAGCAAAAAAAAGAGAGGCGACGAAGATGAAGCACAACACCAAAACGAATTCAGCCTGAGATTGCGAATGCATGAGAGAAATGGAAGCGAAGAGATCGTTGAAACCCTATCAGATAGGGCAAAAAAAATGGGAGAGAGAAAGAGGGAACGAAAGAAGAGAGAAGAAAAAGTGAGGAAAAATGGAAGGGTTGAAGGGATGTAAAAGGAGGCTTTATGGTGTGTAGAATAAGGTTTCGGTACATGCACATACAGGGAATCAAAACCCAAGTGCATTGTATTTGTTCACAAAGTGGGGTTTCTTTGTAATATTCTCCCACCAAATTTTAAAAATACCACAAACCACAAACCCCAAAACCAGACCCTGTTTTTCCTTTTTCTTTTTTCTTCTTTTTCTTTTTTATTATATTACATTTTAATCTAAATTCTTAAATTCTCAATTTTATATATAATAGATCTCTAAATTTACAATTTTATATTAATAGTCCCTAACATAAAATTGAACGTTCTATCTAATAAGTTTACCAATTTTAAAAATATCAATTATGTTAATGATCTATTAGATAGAAAGTTAAAAGTTCATAACTATTTAAAAACAAATCTAAAAGTTTGGCAACTAAACTTTTTTAAAATTTTAATTTTTCTTTGTAATTCAACATGTGGAGGTGGTGATTAAATTTTAAACTTTTATTAAATTACAAGTTTAGTTTGTAAATTTTCGAATATAATTTAATTGGTTAAATACATATTTCTCTGACCAAGAGGTCAAGTTTGTAAATCTTTAACGTTACTTTCAATCTTGGACCTACAAAGAAAAAAAAAAAAGATGATTAATGACTTGATGAATTAAATGACAGTTCAATTAATCACATTATTAATAACTCATTTAAGATTTGAATTCTCACCCATACCTATTTAAATTTAAATATTGTTGCCAAAATTAAACTTCTTTATTCGTTTATTATCAAAAAAAAAAAAAAAAAACTTATTTATTCGTTTTATCGTTTGTGACGTTGTGAAAATTATGTTTTTGAAAATTAAAAGGCCTTGTTTTCTTCTTTGAGGAAATTGGTCAATTGGGTCTATAATTCAAGTGGTGGCACTTGAATTTCAAATTCAGATAGAGCTAATATTCAAAAGAATGACAATTCATATTAAATTACATTTTTTTTAATGAAATAGTATTATTATTGTTTTCAATTTCAATAGAAGTTTTATCATGCATAGGAATATTTTTAAATTTTAAATTTTAATCAGTTCATAAATTTTTTAATTGGTTTAATTTTAGTGGTCCTTCAACTTTTAGATCCATTCCATTTTGATATGTTATCCTTTTGTCTACCTTAATCCCCAAATTTTTTAAAAAATAACTATTTTAAACTATATTTTTATTATTTATAACAAATTAATGACATAGTTTCGAATTTGTATGTTAGGATATTAATTAGAACATCTATTTAAGTCACATCGTTTTTTGTTTAGTTTAATAACACGTAGGGGTGGAGATTCAAACTGACAACTTTTTGGTATAAAAGACATGTCTTAATCAATTGACTTATACTCAATTTGGCATTTAAGCCACATAGATCGAAGATGAGCATACCGAAATTACAAAGTAAATATCAAAATGATTTTCTACCAATCGAAGAACTAAAATAGACATTTTATAAGTTAAAAAATTCTAAATAGAATAAATTAAAAAAATTCAAGGCAAAAAATTATGTATGTTTTCTTCCATCAAAGTGATAACTGCGAGTGTTTGGATGCCGTGTCAGCTTTGGAATTAACCCTTTTATTTGCTTATTATTAGTTATTTTCAAAATTGGGTGACATAATACTAATAATACCTATAAATAAAATATACAATAATAATATCCACACTAAATTTTTTTAATTTGCTTTCGAAAAAAATTATTCGTGTTTCATTCATTAAAACAAAAAAGAATTTTTATTTTTGGTCGGTGATTTCAGTTTGTTTTGTCTTCCATATCGAGTAAATTAGACACTATCCAAATAAATAAATAAATAAATAAATAACTATATATATATATATAATTTAAAAAAACTCAAG
>JAOANK020000038.1:2862817-2877132 GCA_026257165.2 Telfairia occidentalis | reverse complement strand
ATTTGCAAAATTAAAAAACCTTTGCTAAATTTACAAATATTTTTATGGATTTTGCTACCCATTACAATTTTCCTTAAACAAATTGTATGTAAAATATGGATAATTGAATCAAGCCCAAGGGCAATCCACAATCTAAAATTACAGGTGGTCTAATTTTTTATTTTATTTTATTTTATTTATAATTTAGAAAACAACTATTTTTATCGCCAAAGATTCACTTCTCTTAAACTTTTCAAAATGTCGATACCAAATCATTAATATAATTAAGCAAAATACTCTCAAAACTTTGAACTTTGTTGTAAAAATATCTTAACCTATTCATCCATTATACTCATCAACTTTCAAATTGTTGAAAAAATATTCTTGAAGAACATTTTTGTTAGGAGTGACATAGTCGATGACATGTTAACAGTGAAATGATTGTCGTGTCTTCATTAAAAGCTACCCAACAGTCAACACATCTCATCAACTTGCTTGAAGAGATATGTCTTAACCAATTGAGTTATGTTCGGTTTGGCGACGTACCACACATCCGCGCATATGTCCAAAACTAGATATTATGAGAACGAACATGTATCGTGCTACATTAATATACGTGTTGATCCCGCTGGAGGAGTTTTATATTGACTCAAACATCCCCACAATACGGTTGCCATTATGGTGTTGAACTAACCTTTTAACAATCAACTTGTGGAATATTGCTAGGCTAAAAAACATTGCAATATTCTAAAAAAAATCCTCAATCTGTATGTGTAAAATGAAAAATATATGTTTTAGTTCCTAATATTTTGAATATTTTTTCAATTTAGTTTCTGTTGTATAAAAAGTTACAATTTAAGTCCTTATGTTTTAACATTTTTCGAATTTGATTCTACACGTTTATAAATGTTAAAATTGGATGATAATAAACGTATACGACATAATTCTTAATGAGTTAATGAAAATTTAGAGGAAATTTTATAATTATATATCCTCTAAAATTTTAATAAATTAGTAGAAATTTCACTTTTTTTTTAAATTTCTACCAATGCAGTAAGTATTATGCCATATACATTTATCATTCACTAATTTTAATATTTACTAATAGTGAGAGACTAAATTAAAAAAGATGTTAAAATATAAGGAGTAATTGAAAAATTTTAAATAATTAAGATAAAAACTCAACATTAGAGACTAAAACATATATTTAGCCCATCATAGTCACTGAAGTATAACATTTAGAAATAATTAAATTATACGTCAAGTTAAATTAGTATAAGGCAATTTATAAATTCATCAATATGAATTGAAATTAATATTTAGTCATCTCGGCTGTCGCGTTTTATTAATAAATTTAACCCTCGCAATTTAGTAGGGTTTTTTTATTTATTTTTTATTTTTTATTTTTTTTAATGATTTGTCTTGTATAATTTATGCTAGGCACGTGACATGCAATTAATTCTTGCTACAGCTAATTGGCTCAAAATTTAATTTCAACATTTTAATCAGAATAAAGAAAAAAAAAACTAATAATAATAATATTTAAAATAGTACGATTTTATGAAACTCTCTCCAATACATTTATAGTATAATATAATATTTGAAAAATGTGGTTAAAACTATTCTTAGTTTGAATTTGATTTTTGTAATTTTAAAAGTTAAAGTTTGGTTTCTATCCAAATTTAATTTACTTCTTATAATTTGATTAAATCTCGCAAATTGTCCATGATATATTATAATTTGTTACTATATTGAATGTGTGGAGTGCTGTTTATTTGATCAACAACGGATGCTTTCTATTTGATTAAATGTGTTGATGGAATATATTAAGATTTAGACTAAGTAAAAATATTAGAAAATAAAAATTAAACTAAGATTGTAACGATGGTTTCTCTACTAAAAAAACACCATTAAAAAAAAAAACCATTACAAAACGATGAAATTACTAGAAAAAAAGTTTAAATCTAAAAACGAGTAAGCAAAATTGAAATCATTAAAACTAGAAATTAGAATGGGTGTAAATTTAAAGGGTGATTATCATTATTATTATCATTATTTACTTCAACGACTACAGAGTTAGAGATCAAATCATCAACGTCAATGGTGAAATTACATGTTTTATCCACTGAAGATACATTATGCATGGATAAAATGGGCCTTGCAATATTAAACAATTATTTATGAAATAAAATTCATAGCTGTAACTTAGGAATAGGTCGTTAGAATTTTCTCATTTGGTTAAATTACAAATTTGATCCCTATGATTTGGATAAAGTTTTAATTCGATCCTTATGATTTGAAAATTTTTAATTCAGTCTTTCTAGTTTGAGCTTAATTTCAATTTGGTCTTTATGATTCAAATTTAGTCTATATTATTTTAAAGCTTTGAACGTGGTCTCTATTGTTTAGTCAAACTTCTAAAATCGTCTATATATTTACCATATTGACATAAAAACTTTTAGGTGATCTTATTCTATTTGAAAAACTGTGTTAGTTAATTGTATTAAGATTTAAGGCTCAATATAGAATAAAAAAGATAGGTGGATTTTTCGAGTAAGTAAAAACGAAGTACATTTACAATTTATGAGATTTAATTAATTTCAAATTCAAATAGAAAGACAAAATTGAAACCTTTTTTTTTTTTTTTGAGTTCAACATTTATGGGGATGGAATTTTAAACTATCGACTATGGTAATACATGCCTTTATCGATTGAGTTATGTTCAGAATGATGACAAAATTGAAACTAAATTCAAAGTTTTAAAATCATACCAATGAAATTAAAACTTTATTGTAATTTGTAAACACACCGACCAAATTTAAAATAATTTAACCTAAAACAAAACGGAATTGGAACCACGAATTTAGAAAGGGGAAAATGGGTGGCTGAAGAGGGTTTGACAAGTTTGGTGTCTCACATGGCGTCGCTTCAAACGCTCCCCTCTTCTAAATCCAAACTCCGTACAAATGAGCACTTAATGTTCGCACATTAACAAGTCACCATTATTCTTTTCTTTTTAAATCCAATTTCATTGCCCATTTTTTAAATTTATATTTTAGTAATTTATGATTTTTTTTTCTACAATACGTGAGGTAAGGGTTTGGACTCACGAACTTTTGTTTGGAGAGATTATGCTTAACCAATTAAACTATGTTAGATTTTAGAATAATTTATGAACTTTAAAAATATACTCATTTTATCCATCATCGTTACTTTTTACTTCAATATTTGATAAATAATGTATGACGTGACTATAAATATGTATACTAATATGTAAAATCGGGTGTAGTTCAATTGGTTAAAGACATATCACTCTGACCAAGAGAACATGAGTTCGAATCTTTCCATCTCCACGTGTTGTTAAACTAAAATATATATATGTGTGTACTAATATATTGATGTGAGCATATATTAAAATTGTAGGTCAAAATTATTGTGACCACATAAAGATTTTATCACAAATAACAAGACCCATTAAATTATGATTTTATTTTTCGTTACACTGTCTTTGAAAACCATATTAACATTTTTTTAAACTTAAGAATCTCTTTTTTAAAACCTAACTATTAGTTTGATTTTTTTTAACTAATAATTTAAATAAAATCTCAAAAACATTATTGAGAAGTAAAAAAAAAAGAACAATGAACATGTTAATGGTTATTGAAATATAAAGAAGTGAAATTATGATTAGACCTCGTTCTTCAGTAAGTGGTTGAGCGAGATCAATAACTCTCGGTGCACATCGAATAAGATTTAACAAAATAGTAATAATAATAATAATTATCATTATTATTATTTGTGGGGTTGAAAATTGATTATGGTTTGTCGTGTTTCAACGACGTAAATATCATATCATAATCTATTGCATATGGGATTTCTAGACATGTAGTTATGTTACTTTCACATCAATTAATGATAACATCTCAAGTCACCGTAAAAGTCTTTTCTTGAATTTTAATAATAATAATAATAAATAAACTCTTTACTTTCTAGTTTATGATTAATTCAATAATGTTATCCAAACGCATATCATCTCAATAATTCTCATAAATTATTTATTTAGTTTTTTACTCACGTTATTATATTAAAAGAAAATAATTAATTAGTTAGCACCATTTCAATTTCCCCATTTATATTTTACTTTCCAATATTTGAGATTATGATATTTTGTAAAATAATTGGTCAATGGCAAATAAAGAGATCATTACTAATTAGTGTGAAAAGTGGGTGGTGTTTAGTAATTGACAAAAGAACTCTTTTATAATAAAGAGTGAATAGTTTGGGTTATATCCTTGAAATGTCTTTTGATAAAGTAGCTAGGGTTACGTAGACAGAGGTATAAATGTTAAACAGAATATAACTCGACTAGTTAAAGTACATTTTTTTTTTATCAAAAGGTCGTTGGTTCGAATCTCCATCGTTGAACTAAAAAAAATAGAGGTGTGTAAATGATTTTTTTCCCCTAAGCAAATAACATTATAATTGCAAGATGGGATTTGAGCTTTCCACTTATAGTAAAGGATATTGAATATCTACCAATCCGAGCATATTCTAACTGGTTAAGATATTTTTTTTTCAACCAAAAAGTTGTGAATTCAAATCTCCCTCCCACTGCCTTGCACAAAAATAAAACTCGGACAGTGCAGCAAAACCAACCATTGAATAAATCTCTCAAAACTCACAATTTCAAAAAAATAATAAACTCTAATGATGTATTTTTCTAAAATCAAGTCAACATTATATCATAAATTTATTTTATAATTTATCAAACACAACTTTTTCACGATTCTTTGAAAGAAAGTCTATTAGAAAATAAAATATGCAACATTTATTAAAGTTTAAACCGAAGATTACAATATTTGTCTAAGTCGAGTGTTGATGAAATCGAAAATTTATATTAAAAATTAATACACTTTCACAAGATGTGTGTGTTTTTTCTTTTAGGAAAAAACCTATGTACGTATTTACTAAACAGTGACTTTTGCTAGTCATAGACCGGATTATATATTGACCTCGACGTGGATAAGCTATCAGAATTCTCGAATTAGGGTTCCGCTAGCGGCGTTTCCAAACGAACCCTAATTGGTGCCTTCAAGACCAAAAAAAAAAAAAGGTGCGAAAGAGAATCTGGGATTATAAGATTTATTTGGAGGCTTCGAATTTTCTCGGTGGCTAAACGCCCTTACGATATTTCTTCCTTCAGAAACTCCGATCGAATAGTGGAAAGTAGACGGCGGAAGATCGGGCATGTTGCTTGCCGTGTTGATGGCCAACTCCGTCGGCAACATTCTCGTCGAACGGTACAATTTTTCTTTTCCCTTACGTTGTCTGTCTTGACCGATTGAGCATTTTTTCACTGCATTTTCACGTTTCTGGTGATCGTTAGGGAGGTCGTGTGAATTGAATGATTTCTTTGTGTAATTGATTACTTTGTTGTTGTTTTTCTGCCGATTGCTTAGATGATTCGATGAAATGTGCGAATAGCTTCAGATTCCTCTAATTAGAATTGAAACTGGCTTGAGAATCTAGTGTTTAGGCTCTCTGGCATTTACTCTAACTTGGATTTATCTTCGAGTTCTATTGGTTACGAATTCTCGGCCATTTAACGTCATGCGATCGAACGGTTGATTGTGATTTTCGTTTGTTTATTAGGTTTCATGGAGTTCCAGCAGAGGAGCGGTTGCATTGGCGATCCTTTCTAGTGAAATTGGGAGCAGATAATCTCAAAGGTGCAAAAAATGAAGAGCTCTATGTTGCTTCACACAAGTGAGTGAAATCTTCAGATCAGTTCTTTCGGAGCAATTATGAATGATTCGCAGTGATGCATTATAATTGAAAACTGATTTTGGCAAACAAAAGAGAAGAGTTTTCATTTCAATGGTTCCTCCTTCATACTCTGCATGTGAGGTACTGATCGTTGATTCCCTTCACCCCAGGGTGAAAAGGAGAAACTCAAAGGACAATCTATTGAGCTTCGTTCCTTAGTATTTTATCCTCATCTGAAATACAACGAATTGTGGCGATAACATTTTCAAATGTGCAAGGGAGATTGTTGAAGTTTATTTGTGTGATTAGTGATTACTGCAATAATGTATTACTATCGTGATTCTTTCCAAGTCCATTATATGCAATAATATATGAAGTGGCATATTGACATTAATTTTTGCATGTTTAATATTTCATTATTGGACTACCGCAACCAAAACAACCATGATCCTTAAGATAAAAAACAATAAAACCAAGTATGTTTAATATTATGATGTAAATTAACCAAAAATTACATTGATTTTGAGTTGAAAGTGTTTCCTCAAACCAAACTTACATTTTATTCTAAACAATTGAGAGACAGCAAGAAACTGCAAGGGACAAGCTGACATTAACGATGAAGTCTTTGGTATTCCAGCGACAACACCAATATGAATCAAATGTACTAAGGATTTGCCCTTCTCATTCTTTGGAGAACTTATAGATTATGATTTGGTGCCCTTGATTTTCAATATTAGTCTTCATAACATAAATAAATTGGGACATAAGCGAGCAACTTTGTTTACTTTTCTGCATAACTGTACTCTGCCAAGCCACAACTGCACAAATAGCATACCCTTCATAGGCACCTTCTATTTCCAAAGTCTCTTGGTCACCTCCGTAGTCCATAGCGATTGCCTCCAACACAAAGTAAGATCTTGAACACGGACTTAAACCTTTTGAAAATGGTTTGAAGAGAAATCTATTCTACCACTTCTCTATCACTTCAAGGCCTTGTAAAAGTAAGGTTCCATCCCCGACCTGTTATATTTTGAACTTCAAAAATGATCTTCATTTTGCGTCCAGTTAATTATTTTTATAGTCTAAGTACTCATTTAACTAATAAAATCTACTTCATGTTCTCATCCCACCTCAAAAGAGAGGTATTAGCAGCGAGCAACAAGCCTCTAGGGGCTTCTTGAACTACTGTTAGAATGCGGTGGTAGTTGCCAAAGGCATCCTTCCATGAATACTTGGAATGAAATTGTGCCACAATGAATTAGCTTCTTCTGCCAATCTGATGGCTTTGTTCTTAGCTTGAATGGTCACCAATGTTTGAGATGAACTGTTTTCCTGCTAAAAAAAATACTTCCCTCTCCAAATCTAGACCTTCCCTTTGATAGTTCCTCATTATTTTATCAATAGAATGCCCTGCTAACAAGGGAATCTGAAATAACAAGGTTAGCTAGTGGCTTGAATAAGAGTCAATTTTCCCCATTTATGATGAAAGTATTTCTTCCATATTTGCAATTCCTTAGCCATACATTACACCAATCAGTCCCTTTCTCTTTTGTGGCACTGCTCATTGGATTGTTTTACTGTAGCTGGTTTTACCAGTTCAATTTGTCTAAGTTAACTTTTTGTTACAGGTCTGTATATATTGTTTATACTGTGCTTGGTGATGTTGCAATTTATGTCGTTGGGAAGGACGAATATGATGAATTAGCTTGTAAGTAAATACCAATTCTTCCATTTTCTCTTGACTCAATGTCCGCCTCCCTCCTGATAAAAGAAATTACAATGTTCCTTTTCTATTTTTTGTCTACTTATCTTTGTGTTATTTATCCTCATCTGCATTAATGTCATTTGCTCTTCTTCAAGTGGCAGAAGCGATCTTTGTAATAACATCTTCGATAAAGGATGCCTGTGGGAAAGCTCCAACTGAGCGCTTGTTTCTTGACAAATATGGAAAGATTTGTTTGTGTCTTGATGAAATTGTCTGGACGGTATGTCCTTTCTTTTTTCCCTCACTCAGAATCTTTCTTGTAGTTTTCATGTTTGAGCTGGCAAAACTCATGGGGCTCAAGGTTCATAATCCAGCCAGATATAAACATATAGTGATAGACGTGTTAAGAACTTGAAACTTTAATTTAGGAAAACGCTTTGTGAAGTGTTGCTCTCTGACTAGAAATTTGAGGGGTATCTCATAATCGGCAAAGAATATCCAATATTGCATATTGACTACACCTGTCCTATTTTAGATCATAACTACTATATTTGTGGTGGTGAAACTTACATCTCATGGCTAAAAACTTTACTGAAATTTAAGACAGAAATTTGTATTCATCGTAATTATTTTCAACTCTAATAAAATTCCTTTTGACAATAATAGCTAATTGTTATAGATAGATAAATTTATTGTTTGTTCTATTATGTCATTGAATTTGATGGGGTTCTTATCTAAAAAAGAATTTGATGGGGTCAATGCAGTGGTTAGCTTTTCACATCTTCAGTGTTAATGATCCGTTTCATGTTTGTGAAGGGCATCTTGGAGAACACAGAAAAAGACAGGATCAAGAGGCTGATAAGATTAAAGCCTCCCACTGAGTTTTGATTAAAGAAAGGGTTGTTGTTTGTCCTCTCAGTCATCCACATCAACGTGGTTACATCTTGCTGCTTTCAACTCTCTCATCAAGATTGTTTCAGCAGTGTAATCATGGCGATTGATAAGTCCACTGTACTTTCTATTTTATTCAGCGCATATTATTCTTTATTGGAGACCCTGTTCGGTTTGTAAGTTAGAACACTGAGTTGTAAAAATTTCAAGAGATTGTTTGTAACTTTGTTAAGATTTGCATGCGGGTAGGAAGTTTGAGAATTCAGATGTTATTTGTTTCTCTTAGAATGGAGTGGGATTATAAAGTAAAATTGTATTTGAGATTTGAGAACCAGAGATTAGTAGTTGAGGTAGTATTCTTGTATGGTAAATTGGTTTTGTGATTCCTCTGAATTTGATCAGTTTCTTGAGAGGGTGACTACAGTTTCGGCCGACTTGAACATTGCTCTGAGTCGTTAGACATTGGTATCTCTCTTTATAAACTAGAATCTCCTTTCCTCTTGTATGATATTGTCAAAAAGAAAAAAATTATCATTTGTGAAATGAAGTTTTGTTTACAAATAGTATTGCTTTTGACTTAGAGATGGGAATTGAATTGAATGCTCACACTCACAGGGGTAGGGTATGATTGAATCACCCACGGAAATCCCATCTCATCATATCTGTGGCCCAAACGTCTTGTAAAGGTAATCTATTAAATCAACTCTTTTTTTTTCTTCTTTTTTCGGATTGCCTTTTTTAAATGAATTTTAAAAATTATGGTTGATTTTAATTTATACAATACTAGTCTATATAGATTGACTATATTTATATTATTGATGAATCTCTCTGCTAGATATTAAATTCTTTTTAAAAGCTACATTTCAATTTATTCACTTTTGTAATTTTATAGTTTTTTTTTTTGGTATAGATGTCTGTCAATGATTGATGTATTAGTGTATCTTAGATTTCAATCTTTTTTTTGTCTGAGCTAGATTTCAATTTGATTATTTGGGAATAATTTTTTCCCCTTTTTTACGTATAGTAAGAGATATATTCTTTAAACTAAAGAACGGTTTAGAAGTTTATTTTGCAAAATAACTTTAATTTTGTAGTTTTCTTTTTACATAAGATTTTTATTTATTTATCATTATTTTTTTTTTTTAGATTTGTGATAATGAGTCGCTGGTATTGTTGAATTTGTTTTTCATTTTAAATGATTGCTTATATATCTATTTTTGAAAAAAAAAAAAATCAAGGCTTTTACGAATACATATTAAAATAAAATAAAATATAATATAAAAATAATAAATATTCAAACATAATTTATTTCAAAAATAGGTTTAAATCCTATTTTGATTTCTCGACTTTCAAAATGATTATTTTAATTCATACAATTAAAACAAAAATTAATATTATACATTTAGACCGTGCGCTTTTAAGTTTGTATCTAATAGGTTTTTAAACTTTCAATTTTGTATTTAATAGGTCTCTAACTTATTCAATATTTTAAAATTAATGTATTTATTAGACATAAATATTTGATTTTTGTGTCTAGTAAGATTTTAAGCTTTCAACTAATAAGTACATAAATTTTAAGAAATGTCAATTAGGTAAAAAATGTATTAGATATAAAATTAAAAGTTTAGAAATTTGATGGACACTAATTTGAAAGTGGAGACTAAACTTATAATTTAACGAAAAAAAATATATTTTGGTTTCTTCTGTGTGTTGCTATCTAATTTCCGCTCACTCATATTCTCACATTAGCCAACTTCATGACTAAACCAACATATTAATACACATGCGTTGGGACAAGCTATCCATTTGTTGTTTTTAAAAGGCAAGAATCCAAATGATTATTTTTTAAAATTAATTAATTAAAATCCACCCCCACACCCACAGATTAAAACCAGAGTCACTCTCTTCATTCAGGGGAAGGAAATGAGAATGGGTAGTTTTATTGGCAGCTTCTACAGAAAAAGTCCAACGTAGGATTTAAGGAAGCCGTGGGGACTTTTATCATTTTTGCAATTGACCTCTTTTGTGTTCATCTCTTTGTTTCTTTCTTCTCTTTTATAGCCTTTTTTTATTCATCAAGTGGGTATTTTCTTGGCCATATGCTGTTTCTTTAATTTTATCTTACCAAAAAGTTCTCCCACATGATTCGGCGCCAAAATATGCTCTTGTTAATCCCCCTAGTTTCCTCCATTTTCCCTTTTCTCCTCAACTAACAGACAGTTTCCATCCATCCTTCTAATTTTCAACGTAAAGGGCATATTCCAAAATTCCCCATTTTCTCTATGCAATCATGTTTTTTCTTTATTCTATTTGGGGGTTTTTTGCCCTCTTAGTTGATTATAAATCTGTATGATTTTTCACTGTGATTTAGTAACTTTTGAATTTGATTGCCTGAGGGGGCAACTATGAAGTTTTGGAAGATTCTTTGCAATTTGATTGAATCAACTTTGCCCGAATGGCGGGACGAGTTCATTTCCTATAAAAAATTGAAGAAGCAATTGAAACTGATGTACCCTGATAGAGATGGTGAGGCCCCGCCTGACCCTAAGCGCCAGAAGTTGGATGGAGAAGCATCCATGGAAATTTTTTTGAAATTGCTGGAGGGAGAATTGGATAAGTTCAACCAGTTCTTTGAAGGCAAGGAGGAGTTTTATGTTATTAAGTGGAGGGTAATTCACTAACTTTTTGGGTTTTCACAATTATTTGATCTCTGTCTCATTTAGAAAGACCATAAATCATCATGTTTCCATATGACTTGGTCACATGTTGTAATGAAATTTGAGCGTGGATATTTGAGAAATGTTAATAGTTCATATGAGGTTTAGATTGTCAATTGTGAAGTTGAAATTTGGTCTGAGGATGAAAATATCAATTTGTGAAAGTCTGTTTGAATTGCCTTGCACTTTTGCGGTTATTTAGTGTTTTCTCATAGTATTGATATCTCAAATGATTCTATTTTCAATTGAACTTGATGAAAACAATGCTGCTTTCTCATAGTATTTTCTTAATTAGATTTATCTCAACTTTGAATTCTTTGGAGTGTCAGTGACATTGTAAATATTATTGTGGGTTTAGAAACTTGAAGTCTAGACTGGAAGCATTGAAATATTTAGAATCACTTCAATAGTTGGTCTGCTATGCATCTGTGCTTTTTACCATTCATTAACTGATATGCAAAATTTGCTTAGTTGTTTCAACCCCCTTTTCTCCCATTTCCATGATGGTATTCGACCGCTACTCTTTTCCTTTAAGACATACAAAAGACAAACCTACACATTTGTGCATCCGCTATAAGATGTCGTGTCGTTCGGAATGTAGTTATTGCAGGAGAGAGTAGCAGAGATCGGAGATTCGTACGAAATGCTGATGAAAGTAGGGAGAGACATTGCGGACTTTCACGGAGAGATGGTTTTGTTAGAGAATTACAGTGCCCTTAATTACACAGGTTCGTGCTGCCTTATACTTTTTAAAGCACGCTTTCGATTAATGAGACTGCCTTTCTTGTACAAATGTCTCTGGAAAATGTGTGGTTAGTTGTCATACTGATGTTGTGACATTTTAGATATTGGATGCTAATTATAAAGTTATCACAGTCATATCCTTAATTCATGCTTAAAGTTACCATTTATAGTTGGATGTCTGAAAGTCATTTTGAAATGTAGAATTAGGAGAAGATTAAATGAGGTGAAGGATGTGATTAGTGGTTGAGTAGTTGTGTGGCATTTTGGGAACTTTTGGATTAATGATGGTTGAAGTTCCCTCTACAAAGGGCTTCCTCTTTTTGCTTTTTCTTTTCTTTTTTCATATCCAGGGGTATCAGAAAAAACAATTGAATGCGGTTTCGCTAGTAACCATTAGATAAAGATTCAAAATTTGTATATCTCCTAATAACCATTTAGTGGAGGTTCAAAATACGTTTTGTAATTTCTTTCTCTTATTTTTTTTTTCTCCAATTAAATAGAAGAGAAGTAAAACTATGGCGTTGGAGGATGAGAGAGCATTTACACCAAGAAATGACTAATGAAATTAAAGCATCCAAAAAATTATCAAGAGAGATAAAGATTCTTCAATCTTTAGAAAATTCTTTCTCCTACTTCGAACCATCTAAAACTATTAGTCACATTAATTTCTCGAGTATCAAGGCCCAACTCTTTGCATTATGGCTCAAGGTTCACCCAATAATCCTTGAGGACGCTTTGCCCACCTCAAAGCAAGCTTTTGAATTATAAAGCTTTCTACTCCAGACTTGAACCTAGCACCTTAAAGGATATTTTCAAACATTCTAAGCCCACTTAAGCTTCACCAGGGGTGGCCTTGTCTCCTTGTGTAAATCTTGTTCTCTTTCATTACTTCGAGAATTCGCAGTCTTCTGATGAGATAAACTATGGTGAGAGGTATTCTTACTCTGTACGAACTTCATTCTTCACATTTTCAAATATAACGATTTGTTTTTGCAAGTAAGAAACAAAACGTTCGTGGAAACCACGTCGAAAAGAATCAGTTTGCCCATTGATGCACATATGGAGCCAGAAGGTTTGACTTTTGAGTCTGGACTTAACCAAAAAAAAAAAAGGTTTCTATAAATGGAGTTAGTTAGTGGCAGCAGAATAGTTTGCTATCTTCAAAAGTTATCTCTTAAGCTTTTCGATTTCCTAAATCTCATTGAACACAAATCGTGCATAGGACTGGCAAAGATTCTAAAGAAGTACGATAAGCGAAGTGGCGAGCTCATTCGTGTGCCTTTCATCAAGAAGGTGTTACGCCAACCATTCTACTCAACCGATGTGCTCGACGAGCTATTGAAGGAGTGCGAGATGATGCTCGATCTTCTCTTCTTCAAGAAAGACTCATCATGCTCTGCTGAAACAGTCAATGAGGAAGAAAGGGGTTGCTCGGAGGCGAAGACTGCGACGGAGAGTAAGGAAAAGGTGCTGAGCATTCCCGAAGATCTTGCGGAGATCGAGTACATGGAGAGCATGTACATGAAGCTAACGATATCGGCCCTGAATGTTCTGAAGGAGATAAGGGGTGGAAGCTCAACAATAGATGTGTTCTCATGGCTCTGAACATCAACATTCAACATTAAAAAGGGGAGATGAAAATATGAGCATTTATTATGCTTTCAGAAGTATTTTTAAAAAAGAATGATAATTGTGGTTTGTCATAGAATTTACCTGTTAGTATGCAGTTTTAACTGCCAATTTTCTTTTTATAGTTTTGTTGAATTGAATGAACATTTTCATTGCCAGTGTGTATATATGTGTGTGTGTCTGTGGATTTCGCTCTTTGATTTTCATTAATGTTTGTGATCTTCTTCTTCTTTTTAACTTTTTTATTATTTAAATCTTTGAATACGATCTGCTCTTTATTTATTTATTTATTTTAAGGTTTCCTTAAGGAGGCGAAAGCCTACTCGATATGTTTTTTCCTTCCAAAAATTGCTATTGTGGTGAGGGGAAGTTTGTATAAATTCATCCTTTTTTGTAATATTCTGAAAATAGTTTTTGTTTTAGTTTTTTTAAAAAATTGTGATTGAATAATTTGTAAAAGGTATTGTGTGCATTCAAACTATAATTTTAAGAAGTGTGAAATAGGTCTATGAAATATCTATTCTGTGTCTAATATATCTCTTTAACTTTAGAAGTGTCTGCAAATTCGAGTATAATTGATAAGACATTCACTACCATCATGAAAGTCGATGATTTGATCATCTAACTCTGTAATTGTTAAACTAAAATTTTTTTTTTTTAAAAGTGTTTAATAAATCTCTATATTTTTAATTTTGCATCTAATAGGTTTATGACATATTCAATATTTTATAATTAATGTATCTATTACACATAAAATTAAATTTTGTCTAATAGGACCATAAACATTAATTTTTTTGTCTAATAAATTAGTGAATTTTAAAAAACATCAATTAAGAGTAGGACAAGGATCTATTTTATTAGATGTAAAATTGAAAGTTTAAAAA
>JAOANK020000038.1:2830135-2840937 GCA_026257165.2 Telfairia occidentalis | reverse complement strand
CTTTTTTCTTATTGATTTGTGTACGGCCATGTTTCCAACATTTAAGGCTAGAGATTAACAATATAATTGATACGAGTATAAGTTCCATAGCTAGGTTTTTGTTCGGTTTTAAAGATGTGGACGAAAGACGGTTTTTTTCCAGAATTACAGTATGAATCTCCAAGGATTTCCAGAATTTAGGGTTTTGAATGTTGGAGTGAAATTTGCCCCAAACTGGAACTATTTGAAGGTAAGAACTAAGATCGGACTAAATATGTATGTTTATGTCATAAGAATCTCAATTTTCACAAGTTTTTCCATCCCATCAATTATGTACAATAGTACATTACTCAGTGTAAAAAGAAATTTTTGTTTTCTTGGTGTATCACTTTTACTTTATGGAGTAGGGATATCTCCAAACTAGAGGTGAAGTGCTTAGGGCACAAATAGAATACATTTCTGGTGCTGAAAAATTGTGATCTGAATCACTCGAACATGAGCAATTAAATTATAATTTCACTGTCATAACAACTTGGAAACAGCAAAAAATTCAGTCTGTCTGTCTGTTCATACAAATTCCTGATATAAATAATTCCTTTATCTATTTTCACTAAACAAATAAATGACACTTCACAATACTGCACAATAATATTATAACTTGCCAATACAACTACAAATTCTGATGTAAAGACCTGTAAGAGAACCTGGAAAGGTTATCACTTCTCATTTTCTTCAAATTGATTTCTTCCTGGGGGCTCTTTTGCAATGCCTTGATCTCTTCCTTGTCATATTCACAGGCAAATCAGCATACCTACGTTGAAATCGTCTAGCAATTGATACCACATTGACCATTGGCAGCCTTTGTCGAGGCCGAGGTGAATGGATCGATTCGCACCCAGAGCAAGGAGAATATGGAAGCGAGGAGAATGGACCAGACAATGACAATGGTTGGCGTACGATTTTGCCTTCCCAGTAAACCCTTTAGGAAAGGATATAAATGGACAATAACCCACAATGCAAAGAACAACTTACCAAAAAGAGGACCCCAAGATTGGTAACCACTGTTAATTGCATATGAAACACCTGCCACTATACCAACCATATTCATAATAAGGACAGTGGTGGGAGGGATGAGAAGAGAAGTCCATTTAAACACATAAAGCTCTGCAAAGTCCCCATCGTCGTCACCGGCCTTCGACGTCACAGTAAAGTTAGTATCGATTCCAGCAAGAACCTTTAAGAGACCCTGGAAGACAGCGAACAGATGAGCTGAAGTACCACCAATGACCCAAAATTGTTCATTCCTCCACCAGTCCTCAATGCTAACCCCACTCCACCTAAGTTCTAGAATACCGGTTGCAAAGATAGAGACGAAAAGGAGGATGAACCACATACTGGCAAAGTTGCTTATCTGCAAATTAGGTAATGGAAACGACACATTATATAAAATGGAGAAACATATATATAATGCTTTCTCAAACATTGTTTTATATGACAGATTGCATATAGGATGTCTTTGAATTTGGATAATGGAATGGGTTATTTCATCAATCATCACTAGTAGTAGAAACATGGTGTCTATAGTATCATCTATTGGTTGTTTATCATTTTTTGGATAAGAAAGTAATTTCATTGAATAAATCAAATTTAGAAAAGGAGAGGGAGGACAAGTGTCACAAAGGGGGTTGTTTATCATCATTGTTACACATAATATCAAAAGGTATATAAACAGGGCAAGTCAAGATACACATAAATCTGTAAAACATATGGAGTCCCACATTTAGTTCAGATAAAACAAATGATTTATCATGGAAATATAATTGTTCAAGCTTTAATTTCACAAGGAAGAAACTATCAATTACCTCAGGAATGATGAACTTTCCAGTCAAAAGACAGAACGCGGGAAGCATACAGTATGCAATAAGTGGAATAGAAGTGATAGGGTAGACGATAGTATTGATGTAAGCTATCCTCTCCAAAAGTTTTAGCTTTCCATTGTAGCCATACCAGATAGGACAATGCCTGCTGAGCAAGATCTCTATGGAACCCAAAGCCCATCGAAGCACCTGATTTAAACGATCGGAAAGATTGATAGGAGCAGATCCTTTGAATGCGGGGCGCGGAGGCATGCAGTAAATTGATATCCAACCACGAGCATGCATCTTAAACCCAGTCAAAATATCTTCGGTCACAGAACCATAGATCCACCCAATCTAGAAGTAAAAGAACAAGATGTTAGATCTGTGTTTATCAGGATAATAGTCTCATCTGTAAAGCTTTCTTAAGAAGGGGCAGAAGAGAGGAGCAAGGGTATAAAAAATGAGGATGAGGGATGTAAGCATAATATAGCAACTGACCTCTTTGCCCCATTCTGTCTTATCTTCGTAGCCACAGCTGATGACATGAATTGCTTCCTTTAAAAGAGTTGCAGGATTGGTTGAAGGTGGAATACCTCCTTGTTCCATGAAAGTGGCTGCAATAAAAACTGGAGATTGGCCAAAACGCTTCTCTAAACTCTTCTGAGACATCAGGAGTGACCTCTCATCATCATATCCTGCGGGACACAGCAAATAAGGTAAACATTCTATTTTATAATTACATTCTTTATCACCTTATCGACTAAAGCTACAAAATTTCAGATGTCATAATGTTGTTGCTATCCAGTAACCATTAGATGTATGGTTAAATAATTTTCCTTCTCTCTCATGGACAAAAAAAAAAAAAAAAACAATTTGTTCACTGATAAAGCTTATCATTTAGATCAAGTAAGGATAAGAGAATGTTTAAAATAAAGAATAAAACCAACCTTCAACACCTTCCTCAATATCTTCCATATTAAAGATAGGAATGGTAGATTCAGTCCTTTTTGCAGCCCTCTTTTTGTCGATGTACTTCTTGTTCCTGCCCTTCTTCCTTGAACCGCAACAACTCTTAATGATAATATTTGGTTCCAAATCTGCTTCGGTCAGAACTGGATCATATCCATATAAAGCTTGCCGGTTGAAACAACAACCAGTTCCCACATAGACAGGACCCTGGAGGCCGTCCAACCCTTTCAAGTTTATCTGAAAAGAACAGAAAAAATGAACACAATGTCAATGACAAGTAACAAGCGAAAACCCCAAAACACCAGAATTGCATCAAGTTATACAATTACAAGTCAAAATAACCTACATCGAAAAAGACAATATTGCGATTGGCATATCGATCGTGCAAATCAATGCCATCAAAACGTTGTGGGAACTGTACATAACATGTTTTCTTTCCATAAGCAGGGTCCATCATGAAACACATGGCTTCCTTGAGAGCTTTGCTGTTGTTAAAGTAGTGATCACAATCGACATTCAAAAGGTATGCTCCATTAGTAAGCACGGCAGAAACTCGAATCTGCAGATAAGATAAAATAAAGTCATAAAATAATTAAATAAAACCACCAAAATGCATTTCCTCGTCTTTTCTTTTCTTTCTGGCTGACATATATTGAAAGTCAAATTCTTTTTGGAACTCTCAAGTCTTTCTTAGCTCTGAGAATGCCTAATCTTTTTAACTAATGATTTATTCAATTTTTTTTATCTTTTATGCCATGATTGTATCAAAGAAGAATGACTGACCAACGCATTCATAGCTCCGGCTTTCTTGTGGTGCTGGAAGCCTGGTCTTTTCTCACGAGAAACATAAACAAGTCGTGGTAGCTCATTGCCATCAGTATCAAGACCTCCACTGTGGCCTAAGAAAACCTGCACTCGAATATACACAATATCAATATTACCCCGCCAAAAAAGAAGAAAAGATAATATACAGCGCCACAACAATTTATTTGAATGTTTGGAGAAATACCTGTATCATTCCAGGATGATCCCTGGGATTGTTTCCCGGCCAAGGCGTTCCATCCTGCATGGTCCAGCCTTCCTCCGGCATCTTTTGTGCTTTGGCAACAAGGGCATTGGTCCGAATCTTGAATTCTTCATACTCTCTCTGTAAAGCAATACATTAACATTTCATGTCCATCAAAAGATCAAAAAAATATTTCCACCTATTTAACCTTCTAACACAAGGGAAATAAATGTTATTATATCAAGCTAAATGAATTTGGGGGAACCATAGAACATGCTTGTGGATTCCAGATTATACGTACACCAAGTTAAAAAAATTTCCAGATCTAAAATGCTCTAAATGTTGGGAAACTATTGCTTGATACTATCTCATATTACCCTGCATGACGAACTCACACTATGAGAGAAAGTGCATATCTAACAATTGACACAATTATATCATAGGAACACAAAATCCATTAAATGTGCATAGTTTGCAGTTTGCTTACCTTCATTGCTCGGCGCTCTTTGACAAAAGAAGGTTTAATCTTGTCCTTTAAGTAGTCTATCTTTTGAGCAAAATAAAACTCGGGCGCCCGTGGCTCGATGTTGTGCTTCTTGCAAAAGGGCACCCACTTCCTTGCAAATTCAGCAGTTTCGGAGAGTGCTTCAAAAGTAAGCATTGCTGAACCATCATCTGATACATAGCAGGAGACTTTGTCTACTGGGTAGTCCACAGCAAGTATGGACAGTACAGTGTTTGCTGTAATAAGTGGAGGCTCTTTGAGCGGATCCACTGTACTCACAAAGACATCAACAGGAGCTAACTGTGATGGTTCTCCGTCTCGATCATATCTGCACAGTGAAGAAAACAATTGACTTAATAGATGAACTAATTACCGCTATCTTTCAGTCAAAACTCATTTTTGATCAGACACCATAGCAGAAAAAGTGATTTGACCTTAGTGCAAGTCTATCGAGGTAGGTCTCACGATTGACGGGAGACCATTTTGGAAACTGATCCAGAAGCCAGGATAGGGCAAACCAAACTTCACAAATAACTGATGTTAACCACAAGGGGTATGCATCCTTCACAGGGTGTGTCAAACGATACTGTAAGAAGAAGCCCAGAATAATGAGTCGAAGTATGATTACAACACGATACGGGGTCAAGTGAGAAGATGGAATTGGAACCACACGACTCAGAGGTTGTCTAGCATCATCAGCCCTGAGAGAGAATAAATAGATGAAGTTAAAAAACATCAGCATCACTGATGTAAAGATAAAGAAAAAAAATAGATTAAGGGCATATATTTATGATTAAAAATAAATTGGGAAGAAAAATAACATGTTTCATTTTTTATCAGCAGCCATAGATAACTATATATATAACTTGATAGATTTGTCAAAGTACATACATTTGAAGCTCTTCTCCATTTGACCCAGTGCCTTCCATGTCGCCCTTCCCTTCAGTATACCTACTTGTCATCTGCATCATGTTTTTCTCTTGTTTCATTTTCCAACCTTCCACTCTTTCCTTCCAGTCAACATTCCCAAGGCCATAAGAATTCAAGTCCTTTGATGGGTCCACAATCCTCACAGGAACTGTGATATAGCAAAATGCAATTAGTTCAAACCTAAAACAACGGAAAAAGTTCCTTAAAGATCTTCATGAAAAACTCTAGCTTCTTTATACCTGGCTGTCGTGGATCAACATATGGATGTGAGTGCATATGCTTTTCTGGAGGACCCAAAGGACCAGATGTGGTTCGCACAGATTGATTGTCAGGGGTAGCACAAGGAATTTCGCCCGAGACCTAAAAAGTCGAATGTTAGAAAATTTGATGCAATAGAAATATATTCCTAAGATAAGCAAGAAAAGTATAAGTATGAATGAATAACTCTACATATCTAAATGCATTACGGAGTTGACAAATTCATACCGATTGCCCATTGGTAAGGAGTGGTATAGGCTGTTGAGACTCATGTCTTGCAGAAGTAGATAGATCAGCTTCTTCCCCATGCCACTGTCGTTTTGCTTTGCTACTTCCTTGAATGTAATTAAACTCATTCTCTATATCATCCACATCATCTTCATCATCATCGCCATCAACTCGAGGACTCCCTGAAGAAAAACAGCAGATCATTGAGTTTTTTACTCAACTGAAAACAGTCTTGAAGGACACATGAAAACACAATCAAACCTTTGTGCCTCTTGTATCTAGTCTTGCACTGAGGGCAAGACTGGTTCCCATCTTTCCTCTCATACTCATAGCATGGACGACAAACAGGAAAGGCACATTCATTGCAAGCAACGAAGATGTCTCCGGCGGCTGTTAGACCAACTGTGTCACCACATATTTGACATGTTTGGCTATTTAAATTCTTCAGAGGCTTAGGCTGCATCATCCAAACGAGAATGAACAAGGCACAATATCAGAGGCCATAACATAGAAAGAATGTTAAGAAAAAAAAAATGCAAAATGATGTACAGATCTCAATTAAGAGATACAAAGGCAGATCTTTAGCATTATCATAGAAGCACTAGCAAAGCATGTCGGGTTCTACATCAGTATTGAGACATGAAATGAACAGTGACAGAATTTGATACACCCTTCAAAAAATCAACAAAGAAGTGAAAGAGGGAAAATGCCAAATAAGTACCGAATTGCAACGAGCATAAATCAAAGCCCCAAATGTCAAAATCTAAATAATGGACGAGAAAGAACAACCAATACTCCATCTTCAGCAAAGACATTGGAGCTTAAGGCCAATCATCAATCAGTATCAAATCAACACTCCGATCCATACCAAAGAAAAAAAAACCAAGCAGACATAGTAATTCAATCCAAAGAGTTGAAAAAACATAATGGATCTAGTTCAATCGAATTACAGAAGTAAGAGTCAGTCCCAAATTCCCTAAGAAGACTTGATTGGTACACGAGAAGAAAACAAAAAAAAAAAACAAAAAGGCCACATCTGAACTTCCACTTCACAGATCAACACACCAAGCAAGAGACAAAGATCATAAAATCGAGAATGAAAAACCAAATTCCGTGTAAGAAGATCGGATTGAATGTCGAAGACTAACCCCACTGTCGGAATCGTGGCGAATCCGAACAAGCTCATTTCTCTTGTAAGATCCAGCGACCAATCCCGCATTTGCTTCCATCTTGTCGGAATTTCTTCAGATTCCGAACCAGAAGCAGATCGCAAGTAGAAGAGAGGCCCGAAGAAGAGATGGTTTCTCTGAAAATCTTCGCCCACTCAGTACGCCATCTCTATCGAACTTTACTCCAAACCAGCTGCTCTTTCTCTCTCTCTCTTTCTCGTCTCTTTAAATATTTTATATTTCCCTTTTTTTGTCTATTTATTATATTATTTTTATGGTCTCTTCCACCGGATCGATTGGTTTCCATTACGTTCCGCTCGGCTCGACTCGACTCAGCTCCGCTTGGCTCAGCCTTTTGTAGTTGCTGACGCGTCAAGCAATCATTGGCTGGGGCGAGGTAAGTTTTTTGTACTCAGCTGACTTTTTAGTGTCTTCCCAATGAAAGAGTTACACGTGGAAGCTTTGGTTGAACTGTTGCTGTCGAGGTGGAAGAATAAATAAAAATTTTCTGTAGAGAAAAAATGGAAAATATATTCGTTTTGCTGTTAACAGGCTGTACTAAGAGACACCGGAAATTGTCGGTAGCTTCGGACCAAACGCAAATGCTTGGGGTTGTCGGTGGACTCGATTATTGCAAATTGGAGCTGCAAAATTTCTTGTTTTAGTTGGCTTCTCTCTATATTTACGGCTCAAACCTATGAACTATATTATTTTTATTTATTGATTTTTTTTTTAGTTTGATAAATACAAGGGTAGAAGATTCACCATTCAATTTAAAGAAAGATCAATAAATGTCTTATCTACGAGGTTATGTTTAAATAGAATTATTTATTGATTTTCTATTAGTAGAGAATTGTGATAAAATTTTATATAAACAGAATAATGTAAAGAAATAGAATGTCAAATTATAATTTTACTTTGTATTTTAGTCTCCATATTACTTTTATAGATTTGGTTAATTTAGTTTATAACATTGATTATCAGGTTAGATGATAATAAAGAAGAAAATTGTCGTGATAGTAATATAAAGCTTGTATGGTATCATCTCAACTTTTTATTTATATGCAATCATGGAAGTTTATCAAAGTATGGCAATAAATTTCACTCAACTTTTTGGACATGATTTAAAAGTTAAATTTTGAGACTAAATTGAACAAAATAATAGTAAGAAATGTAAATAATCTACAAATAGTTAGATAAACCATGCTCTAAAGATTTGATTTGGGTGAATAATGTTATCATATGTTTGAATCAATAGAGAACTTTTTTTTTTTCTGTATCTATATTTTTTTAATCATAAAATGACATTTCGACAATTGTTAAAGAGAAAATTTAATATTATTTTTTAATATTGTCTCATATGATTAACATTCATCACTAACAGTTGTTGCCAACATAGGTCCATTCTTCATTTTAATAGAATATTGTGTCCTTTCGTTTGAGCAACCAAGTATAGTTGATTCAACTAACCTAAACAATACATTTCAATTGATTCAATTGCATAAAATATAATTTTTTTTTTTATTAAAAAAAATCAATTGGTGCAATTTGAATGGATTTGCCAAACCCAACTAGTTCATTTTACTTCATCGATTCAATCTATTTGATTTTTAACCTTAAACTAATAGATCGTTTCATCATTAGATTTGACCAAACGTCAATCCGACGTACATTTTTATGATTAAATTCATGGTAATCCTTCCCTTTAGTCTCTATATTTTGGCCTGCAAAATTACACACCAATAATGATAAGCCGACATCCATTTATACCCTTTCTTCATTTCATCTCTCTTCAACCCTCTCATTCCAACACTCTAATATTCTTCTCTACAAAAGATTTTTTAAGAGAGGACCGACAATTGAGACAATGATGGAAGAGGAAGAGAGAGAAACTGAAAATGACATCGTAACAAAGCAGCCACCTTTTTTTCAGTTTTCTTTTTTAACACATACTGCCACATCTCTTATTAGAATAAGACAAACCGAACATAACTAAATTGGTTAAGGTATATCTTCCTTACCAAAAGGTTGTGGGTTCAAATCTCCACTCCACATGTTGTTGAGCTCAAAAACACAAACAAAATTTAGGACACTATAATTAATCACACATGGTTGCATGTTAAATCACAAATTCAAGTGAAATAATCATCAAAAGATTAAGAAAATCATTTTGTTTGCAAATACATTACCACCCTCAGTCATATCTAATAGGACGTATGTACTTCAAATGCTATGAGAAAGAAAAGGAACATCAACTTATCTGATCAAATGCACATACACAAACAAGCAATAGACCTCCTGTCAAAACTACAAATGGATGCAGGTTTCGACAAAGCTAATGTTCAAGTTTTCGAAGAGCAAAACAAATCACGTACCTCTTGATCCGTAATCAGTCAGCTTTGGAATATCCTACAGTACAGAGGCGAATTAGCTACCTGTCGAGCCGCAACACATGTACGTATAATCTCTCCACGTTGATATATCAGAACAAATACAACTAAATGTGTCTGAAAAAGTATGAGCTCGAGCTGGCATGGCCATGTGGAAAAAATGGCTCAGCCTTGTAAGACTCATGAGAACTCTCACCCCTATTTTGCAATAACATGTCATCTACGGCGAGTTTTGGATGCAACCATGAAAATCTGACCTTTTTTGAAGAACCAAGAAAATGGAGCAACTGGTCTAATGCCACTTCTCAATCTCAGGCTGATGTTTGTCATTCTTCTCAATGTCTGTGAGAGTGCTTTCGACCGCCGAAATAGGGCTCTCCTTTCTCCCTGGTCCTTCTCTGTAAAATTCTCAAGGCGGACGAAATGGCCCCTATTACGGCCATGGCGTAAAAGACTTTATATGGAGACAAGGCCAGGCTACAAATATAGGTATAATATCCAGCAACTAGGTAGATGAAGTCCAGTCTGACTTCGATCCGTGAAAGACCCAAGAAGGAAAACAAATAGGAATTGAACTCAGGTTTTGAATTGCAGATGCCATGGAGGATAACTCCGGTGCAAAGAAAAGAATCCAGCAACCACGGAAAGCCTTGATTCGTCCCTATTCTCTGCAACCCCAAAAAATAGGCAATGTGAGAACCAACAGGATAGTTAAATGCATAGTGGAATAACCAAAGCTGTTTTATTTTTTAGAGAAGGGGATGGAAGATACTCCAAAAGCTTGGGAACTTTACAGTGCCATTCGCATGAAAAAACTTGCTATCATGTAGCATACACTGCTCTTTTGTTCTTTCACCACTTAAACAGAAAAGAACCACATATACGAGAACTTTTTTGTCTGTGATTCTAGATACCCAAATCAATCGATCAAATGGATAAATGGCTCGATGTTTTTCTTCTTTTTCTAGATGATGTCAAAGAGGAGCTATGTCATTCATATAAGTGGCAGTCCTTAAGAACAACTTACATGCAGAACATTCAAGTTTTTGGTATTAGGCTTAAATTATATAAAATACCTTTGAACTTTGCTGAACATTTCAAAACTATCATTTAACTAAAATTTTGTTAAAAACTTAATAGAAAATAGAGATGGCTGCTAACAGGGCGTCCTATGTGGAGGATGATATGACCTCGCTTTGAGATAAACTCATCGATTTATAAGGCAAAAAAAATTAACCATTGGTTTTTTCCTTGTTTCTTCAACGCAAATGTAAACTTCTTCACGGTTAATTTTTTTTTCCTTATAAATCAATGAATTTGCCTCAATTTTTAAGTGAGGTCACGTCATCTTCCACGTAAGACGCCTCGATGGCAGCCCAACTCAATTTTTTGATAAGATTTTAACAGAGTTTTAGTTAAATGGTAGTTTTGAAACGTTTAGCAAAGTTCAAAGATAGTATTGAAACTTTTGAAAGTATAAGAGTATTTTTGAAACAAACTATAAATTTC